>LPNX010991916.1:24157-107964 GCA_001517045.1 Pseudotsuga menziesii
ACAACCGCTGCCAGATAGAGGTTGAGCTTAGGTTTGAAGAGTTCCCAGATCATGAGACCTTTGTGGACATATTGCAGAAAGGGCATCAAGATGCAGAGGCCAGGACGCAACAGATTCAATCCATTGATGCCATGGTACTGAAGAACGAAGTGGGCCACGTAGCCATTAGCATACATATTCTAGAAGACCAGCTTCGGTTGAGCCCAGCAAGGATCGAGGCCATCAGGAACCAAGTTGACAAGTTTGAAATTAACATCCAGTTCCTAGAGCCATGCGCTTTTGAAGGCCTCGCTGCTGAAGCAGCAGCGTGGAAAAAATTCTTTGAAAACCAAGCAGGATCCTCCTCATAGAGGACTGGTCAACTTTATTAATGTAATATTTTTGTAAAAGTTTTGATAAATGAAGCATTGGGAAAGCAAAAGGTTGGGAAGCCCAAAGGTCACTTTGGGCAACCCAACCATTTTGACCTTTTGTATAAAAGTAGGAAGGGTAGAAGCAAAAGGGGCTTTTTTCCCCAAGAAGACTGGAAGGTTGTTGTAAGAAGAACTATTTCCTTTTGCAATAAAAATTACAGTTTGCCTATTGAAAGAAGATCGGTGGGCTTTCAAATGTTTTGCCATGGATAGTCGAAAGATGAACTACTTTGTTTTTCAGCATTGTATCCGTGAATCGTGAGATCGTTCTAACTTATGACCTATGTCTTGTTTAAATGATTTCTGATTTATTTTATGAAATAACCACCATGAGTAATGCATGCTTATTACGAAACAATTGGTTAGCTAGTTGTGGAAATATCTTTCATTGTTCATTCCTATAAAAGTAAATGTCAGCTATCTGTAATTTCTTTTATCATGTGTGCACATCCACATTGCTCATATTTATTAAATATAATTTGGCTCCTCGGGGATAGGTAGATAGAGATAAATAGATAGACAGATAGCTAGGTTAGTGCATAGATGCATGTGTGATTCTGGTGCTGGTGAGCCTAAGACGATAGGTAAGAACCTGCGCATCACATTGTGACTGCTCCCCGCATCCTTCACCACCCTGCATGTTTAGTTAGATTCTTGTAGATCATTCTTAAGTTAAAAAATACAAATTCCGGTGGACCGGGCCGCAACTGGTAAACCCTTGTTGTTACTTTGACCTACGGTAGCCGGATCGTTAAACCGGACGGATTCCCTATACCAAATAGTCAACGGGCTAGTTGGGAACGTTGATTGGGGAGAATCCCTTACTGTTTTCGCCTGTAAATTTCCAGGCCCCAACACCACAACTCATACAAATTTTAAAGTTATGATCATCTTTGATGTTCAAGAACATCCCTCCATCACATTCACCCAATTGAGTTTCACCATCAAAGTATCCAACCATTGTATGAATAGATATAAAAGGAGCAGATATTTGTCTAGGTTTCTTTGTTTCCCCCCCTTTGTAAAATCATTGTACATGCCCATAATCCTCATACTGTTGATATAAACATTTGGATCTTGATTTTCGAAGATAGTAGAGTTTCTCGTTTTCCAAATGCCCCAAAAAGTAAAGATAATAACAAGCTTATGATAATGAACTTTCTCCTTCCAATACTTAAAATTATATTCAAAAGAATATGTACCCTAAACCTGAGGGATTTGTAAGTCATCTAAAATTACCTGCCAAATCTTTTGGCAAAATGTATAGTGGATCAATAAGTGAATCTCTTTTGCACCTCATAGAAATGTTAGGACTAGTCCATCCCCTTCTCAGAAGATTATCCCAAGTCAAAATACAGTTCACTAAATAGAGAAAAAAAAAACATATTAGTTTTAAAGAGATGTTCAATTTCCATAATTTACTATACCACCACTTTGAATCACCCTCAAATTGCAATTGAGAGATAACATTATATGTTGATTTTGCACTAACCTGACAAGTTGAGTTGTTAAAAGACCATATCAATGAATCTTGTTCATTATTTAATCATATACTTGCTATGATTAAAGGATTTATATAAGTATTCCACTCTGTTACCCACTACCCCTAGATGCCCATATTTTCAACAAGCATTTGGTAAGAAATTAATGACCTCATCCAACTTGGTATTTTGATATGATCAAAAGTAAAGAGACCAAATCTAGCTAGGTATTCTCGAAGGGAAGGATAAAGTACATATGATTCCTTAAACCCTGTCTTGACCAAGGAAAGGCCCTTACAAAACCATTCCAGAAATTTGAGACCCCCATAATAGATTTGATGGGATTTATGATCCTTTGAACCACAATATTAATTTTAAGATATTTTTCCCTGAGAACATCACTCCATAAAATTGTACCAAAAATACCACACCAAAGGCTCTTTAGGATTAAGGCCATGCTGAACTAGTGCAAGTTTTTATATCCCAACTCCCTTGATCCTTTGGAAGAGATAACCTATCCCACCTTACTAAATCCATCTTGTCACCTTTAGCAGATCTAGACCAAAGAAAATCAATCATTTTATGTCTGATTATATTCAAAATAGTGTGAGCTACCATAGATAAAGAAAACCAGTAAACATGTATCCCAACTGAGATAGATTGTAGTAAAGTAAGTCTCCCCCCTAAGTATAATAGCCTATAACACTAGTTCCCCAATTATTTTCTCAAGTTTGTTATTTAGCCACACCCAATCTGCAATCTTGTAATTATTAGGATTTAAATAATAACCTGTTAAATTCTCAAAAATCCCAAGCATCGACAGTAGGTATTCTCCTTAGTAAGTGATCCCAACTAGATCGTCCATCGTTTGGTGTGGGGAATCTGTCTCGTTAAGAGTTCGACTGCCCTAGATTGATTGGTTTAAGTTATTTACCAGTTGTGGCCCGGTTCACTGTTTATGTGATTTTTTTAATTAAAGGATGAAATGCAAGTGCCTAATTAAATGCATATAATTGAAAGACATAAACCACACTAACGATGTGCGGGTTCTTACCTCTCATCTTACTGCTCCGACCTTATCAATTATCTATTTATTCCAAAACCAAGCTAACTATCCTATCCTATCCTATCCCTACAAGGAGCACATTCGAATTAAGAGTAATATACTGGAAATGCTCATACAATTCTAACCGATAGTTGTTCTAACACAATATTCACATTTACAGCAAAAAGAATACCAAAGATATCTCTGATATGATAAAACAATTTATTACTCATTTCACACATAAACATTTGCATAAAATCATTTATCACCAATGAAGTAATTCAAGAAATTTAGAACGTTCTCACAGTATATGTTATGAATGCAAGAAGACATACTTCCACATTAAACATTCCACACATTCCAGGCAAAATCTCTGTGCAAGCTTTTCCCAACAAACAGATCCTTCTTATTAGCAAAAAAATAGTTCTCTTACAAAATGGTCCAGCTTCTATTATGCTAGCAAAAGTCCTCTAGCTTTACTATCCTCCTTTATGTATATTACAACACGAGTTTGTTTTCTAGTGACTCCTCGTTCACCCGAACCCTAGGAATTCCTAAAATTTGTCATTTTGTGCTTACATAGAAAAATACAAAAATATTTTCAAAACAAGAAATTAGGTGGGCCCTGACACACTAGAAATATATCTTGTCCACACATTAGTTTCTTCAACTATGGCCTTATATTTGATAGGCTCCAATACTTGCAAAGTTACTTCATGAATTGAAAAGTGTGTCTCTATATGTGACACCCCCTTTGTCGTAGCCTTGCAAATGTCTTCCAAGAAATATGCATTGATAGAAGCTTGTCCCACAAAGTGATGAATGTCTTCTTCTATGAAAGCATCCATTTTTATGATATACTCTAGATCTTCTCGCAACCCATCCTGCAGCTGTGTTATACGTTGGTCCTTTTCTAGAAGCTCAATTATCTTCGAAACTAAAGGGATGTGACACTTCTCATGGACCTGATGGATTTTCTTGTAAAAGTCGTGGCACTTTTATATGGTCTTAGGAATTTCATTATTTATCCTCCTAGCATCTTTCTTGCTAAATTTCAGAAGTGCCATTTCCGACTTCAGGTCCTCTGTTGTCTTTTGGGGCAGATGATCAGGGAAATTTGAATTAGTTTACCTCTAGGACATTTGGATTTTAACCTTTTCTGTAATATCCAACATCGCTTTCCGGAATGCTAGTGACTCCGCATCGATCACCTTCATTCTTGCCATCATTAGCCTCATCTTGTAGATGTCATCTGTGAGGATTACCTAAGAATGATATATTTGTTCCTGAATCTTGTAGGCTCGATCACAAAATGGAGTTATATCTTGCTTTCTCTTCTCTACAAACTCCAGTTGCTCTGCCAAAGATTCCTTCTGCCTAACCAACTCCTGCACTTGAGCTTTCAATTCTTCGACCTGTTGGTTTGCGACCGACTCTTTTGACTCTGACTGAGAGATTCAATCTTTGAATTCACTCATTTCCCCCTCCATAATCATTATCTACACAATTAATGCATCATTTTCTTGTCAAACGAAATATATGATAGTTATTTCGACATAAATTATCAATCCGGGAAGATCATACACTTGAGGCACAAGCAAAATATATGCAGGATCAAAGTGACACTAACCTATTCTAGTGCTTGAAAAGGAAACACACATACGACTGAAATCGAAAACATGCGACCAACTTCATCTAAGAAATCATGTGACTAAATCTACAAAAACACATGCGGCTGAATTTGAATCTAGTTTATGAAAACAAGAAATTGCATGAAATGAAATATAATCTAACAAAACATGAGATTGCGTAAAAATAAAATTAACTACGGAAGCATAAAATTGCATGAAATAAATTAATCCAAAACAATTCATAATACATAAATCAAAATCAATATGGATAAACGAAAATGCTTGTATTAAACCATCAATCCATTACAAATTTATCAAATCTCAAATCCATGAGTAACTCTAAAAAGACATAAATTATTTATTTACTTCCACACCACTAAAGAGGCCTCTTCCCTGAATGAGGAGAGAACCCTCTTATTTATACATGAATGTTTTGAATAAGAAGATAAGCAACTCATAATTACATATCCACTTTTCTCTCAACGTGTCCCTTCAAATCCTCCATAATATCTTGGATAAGATATTCTATCTCCATAATATTCTCCTTTGAATATGCTTCAATAATTATCCCAAATCTTCTTCAAATCTTCAAAGCTTGAAGATGAAATTCGAATTTGAGGCTAGGTGGTGATTTTTGACTTTGTTAAACTCTTCATATATACTTGAAAACATCATAAAACTCATCCAACTTTGAGATATAAAGAAAATATGTTAATTTTCTTAATATTTAATCAAAAATTCTCTCAAAGTACTTAAAAATAAATCATTTGGAAAATAACAAGGTAAACCATATTTATTTATGAAAATGGCACAGGGAATGGTTAATGAAGTGATGAATAGGGATGCGTGTGAGGAATAGTGAAGGGAAAATAGGATGAAAATGCGGCATTTGGGCGACCAAACATCTCCCCCCAACTGAACTTGTTGCATGTCCTCATGCAACTGTACATAAACTTTTTTAACTTTGGCTTTGCACGACGACATTTTTAACAATAAATCATTCCATGATGTTGAAAACATGAGTAGCAACTGATTTTACTTATGGTTGGTTGTTGAAGATGTCAAATGTTGGTTCTTGTGTAAACAACATTCATTCCTTTTTATGGCTGCAATACATAAGATTTGAAAGTATACATACACTGGAAATGATATGCCATCAATGTACATTAAAAAGTCTTTTCTTCATGTTTATGAATCATGTCAAAACAAGATCAAATTGTAACAAAGTGTAATTTGGAAGAGACATGTTGGTCAATGGTAAATGGGATGATGGTATGTGTAAATGGTAATGAATATATCCCCACCACCCCCAACTGAAGATGTTTTAAGTTTATGAAAATGAGTAATGGAATGTAACATGGCGAGGGAATTTTCAAAATTCATTCATTTTCTAGCATTTAAGGAATTACATGGTTAAAGATTAGAAAACAACATACCTCCACTTACCCAAAAAGTTGATGAACTATGCAATCGGGATGTGGTTGATGTTGTTGTTGGATCATGCACTATGAAGTAAAGGAATCTGAATTGCTTGGTTGTATGAGTCAAAAGCTAAAAGTGGAACTGTGGTACTCACATATGGCTGGAAATATGCTGCAAACTGCTAATGGAGTCATGAAAAGTATAAAGTCTTCACCTGCTGCAAAACCTGATAATACAATTCTTACCATGCAAATAAATGTATCTATGTCGAGCATGGAAAGAAGTCATTGGATTACCGACCATTGATGGATGTCATTAACCAATGTGAGGCAACTCAGCATTGATGTCAATGAGTGCCAAGGTACCTAAGTACATCATGCGAAGTGCGAATAAATGAGTTGATGTCGAGCCACTTACAAGATCTAACGATCACGGGACATTAATGTATTCCCATGATTGTTAGTGAGAGAACTTTCCATTAAGGCATGCAAGACTCAAGGTACTTACAACGGAACTCTAGTCTCTATCCCAGATAAGGTGCTGAGGTCGATGGGTCAAGACTTGTTGAAAGGTGGGCCTTAAGGAATCCCATATCAATCAATGCGAGTTTGTAAAAAAAGATTGGTAGGACTATAGATGAAAATATCTCAGTAGCAATAGTGTTTATAGCAAGGAAAACAAGGCAATGTATTCATGGAAAGGGAGTTGAATGGTTTTATTCATAAGGAAAAAAATGAACTGAAGATGAAGCAAAATGTATGCGACTTAAAAAAGTAGATATGCGGGAATTCATGATGTGTAAGGCAATCAAACAGTATAGTCCAACATGGATGAATGATAAGCTTTGAAGGAGAAGGGTAAATAAGAATGGCATGACACAAATGGTTTCTGAAAGGTTGATGTGTAGCGAAAAATGTCATGACATGTGTGATGAAAATTCTAGCTCCTTCAATAAAGCATGTTTTTCTGAAATGTTTTGTGATTCTCAGAGATCACATTGGCATGAAACGTGAGCGTCTTCGAACTTGAAAGATGTTAGTACTAATCCTGCAATCAAACTTGTGAGATCATCATAAAATGCATAAATAAGTACAAATGTAACCAATCAAAATTAAAAAATAAAGTGCATTTTTACTTGTTGTCATGGCACGCTTGTCTCGTCGTCGATTTCCAGTTGAAGTGACTCCAAGAAACAACTTAGCGTAAATGTAAAAATATTGTTTTTAGAAATAATTGAAATCCATTTGTAATTTTATTTTTATTTTATATATAATTTTTTCACAAACTTTTTATTGTTTTATTTAGTTTTCAAAAAAAAAAATTATTATTTTTGTTTTATTTTAAAATTTATATTACACACCAAATAATAAAAGAATGTAAAGCATCTATATTATTATTCTTTTGTTTTTGGTAGTGTTTATTTTTAATTTTTGCGTTAAACAAAAACAAACAAAACCAAAACAATAATGCAAATTACAATCATAAAGTTATAATAATTCAAAAACCCTATGTTACAAATTGTAATCGCCATACAAAAATCATGCAAACCATTAGAACCAGATGATGGATTTCTGTGAATCCTTGACTGTTAATCTGATTTTGCTAAGAGTTAGATAGTGCCAACCCAAACTGAACGATGTTTGAATTTGCATGGTCTCAATCTTCATCCAGAATTTTCTGACATCTTTTGCAATGTTACTGGCCAATATTTTAGTGTATTGCTCCTCCTTCAAATGGCCCTGTGCAATGTTACAGCACTCGGAGTATTCAATGTATAGGCACCACCTGCCTTCACCTTCACACAATCCTTGCATCCCTAAATCCCAACTGCTTTTCTTTTCACTGCAAACTTGCCACGGAATTCACACAAAAAAAATTGAATGTTGACTCACTTCCATTTTTTAATCTACTTTCTTAAACTGGTGTGAAATACGATTCTTTCTATATAAATAAATAGAGATATGCTGGGAAAGTACATTCAAGTTTTATATGAAGTTGTAAAATGCTGAGGGGTATGGACCTAGACAACGATTTAGATAGAGAATGACGCCTTAAACAAGCGTGAGGTTGAGATGATTTTCACTAAGAGATATGAGAAATCAAAATTTCAACTGACAAGGTTCCTTCCGCAAGCAATTATTTCAATAAGACGCCCAATCTCAATAAAAATAGGATGGGAATTATACATCTTCGGAATTCTATGATCCATCATGGTATTGATTAAAGATGCTTCATCATTTTTAATTTGCATAACTATGTCATTCAAATAAAGAAGCATGTTTCCCTTGCCCGATAATATACTCTCAAAAAAATTCAAGATATTTTTAACAGACCCTGTCGAATTTTCAAACAACTTCTTCCACATGAAGATTCATCATCTCCTCTGTTTTATATTGATGGTATCTGAACTGATCGTGGCCATACTTTTTGTTGCATATCCAAATACGGCGTACGTAATACAGCTTATAGGATCTCTAGCGGGTTGATAAGAATTAAGCCAGCGTCAATAACTCAAGCGAGCTAAGGAGTTCAACCAAGATTCGACTATAGGCCATCAATGTTCCCCTTGTTCTTAAGGCCAACAAAGATAAAATGGAAAGTCATAATGCTGATGAATGAATTCCCTTACTTAAGGAGAGTAATAGGGTTTAAGGTAGCGAGGACTAGTATTATAGAGGATCTGTAACAACTAGTAGGTGGTAAGGGAGACCAGTAATTAAATACCATCTGGTGGTTCCACATGGTACCCATTCTAGGAGAATATCTCCGAAAGAAATCACACCTACCGATGAGATTCCTGGACGATTTGCAACGATACGGTTGCTGACTAATTGGCGGTGGCACGGATGTTAGAAATGACCAAGTAAAAAGAAATCTTAAATGAGAATAACCAATAGTCAAAACTACCACAAAGAGGATGAGTCATCTCTCTTATCCAACTAAGATATACGTAATTTTTCCATTACTAGCAGGAGAATAGCATTCCTTCAGGCTATTCATCGTCATTCCAATGATATTTGGATATGCTCAGCAAGCTAAATTCAATTAGATAATATTCGAAGATCAAAATTTTCCAAAAATGGAATTAAGCCCATAGATCCCATAAAGAATCATTAACATCTGGAGTGCAGTTCTACCATGGAAGGTGGAAACTGGTCTATGCTTTGCAAAAGGCATGAAGGAGGAGGATTGTCACTGAAAAAGAAATGGCTTCCCTCTCTTCCTGGATTCACTACATTGTCCACAAGATAGTGTTATAAGGAATTTTCAATTAGTGCGGACACTGTTTGTTCCTCTACCCTGCAACATACAAGCATAGAACAAAAAAGCACAACAGTATATCCTTTCCTTAAGCAATTAACTAACAACATAAAATAACATCATACCTCAGATCCGAATCTCTTTGTCCTTGTTCCATAAATTCTTCACAATGTTCGATACCTGTAAAACAGATCAAGAGACAAACATACAGAGTGAGAGCATAATGATAAACTAATTACTCATATCAGTGATTAAGGAGTCTGATAATATTCAATTGAGATTAACACATCAAATATAGGAAATGGGAACACTTTTGTATTAATTATGAAAGAGAGATAAGTACAACCAAGCCTTGATGTTGATGGCTTTGATCTCTACAAGAACATCTACAATCTTCTATAACTATGAATATCTCTCCATATACAATCCAACTCTACTTTTCCTCTGACTTAGACTTCAATCCAACAACATAAGGGTACTTTTCTTCACCTCCTTCACTCACATCATAAACGCTTCCTTTATAGCCCTAAAAATAATGAGATGACTTGGGAAATCGATAGGATGTGATCCCAACATGTCAGGGAAGCAAATGCCACCTCTCCCAAGCATGTAGGAACTGACTCCACAGAGGCTTCTGTATGGAAGCTTTCATAACCTTATTTTTTCTTCTTTTTGGACTATCGGCACTCCTGGTAGAAAGGGTATGTGTGCCGACCTAATTTTATGTCAAAGAAAAGGGGCGTCGACGCTCTTTACTCCACAGTGGGCAGCACTGCCGGTGCTCTGTGTGAAAGAGAGAAAGGCGTCGGCCCTCCAAGGTATGGGAAAAAATAAGCCAAAGCATCTCAGGTCAGGTTCTCCAGAAGGCAAATGGACAATGTGGAATTTCCAGGTGCAATAGAATGCCCCCCAAAGTATGAAGCTAGAAGGAAGTGATAGGTGAAACAGTTTGCAAGATATCCGGATGATATAGAGGCAATGAGAGATGGACTCATAACTGACATAAGACCAATAACTGACTCTATCCAAACCAATTGTAGCTGCAGACTAATACACTACAGATCTACAATGATGACCATGTCATGGCTGCCAATAATACATTGTAGATCCGTGAAGAATTGATATAGGATGTAGGACATAGCTACGGAACATACAAAGTAGATCCATGTCTCCTAACCTCAAATACGGAACACAGCCACCAAACATACAATGTGGATTTGTGTCAGGACTCTGAATGATCTCCAAATGCAACCTGAGCATAGGAAATCATGATAATGAAGCCTAACCACTCAGGGTCTTCATTCCAATCCCCAACCAATACGATTCTAGCCATGTGAATAGATGTCTTAACATAGAACATGGCAGAAACCACTTGATTATCAGTCATTGATGTCAACTATTAACAAGTGCGAGGGAAATCACCATTAATGTTAATGATCCCTAAGGTATCTCAGTACATTCTCCGAGTGCGAATAAATGTTTTGAAGTCGAACACTTGATAGAATCTTTCAATCAGAGTTCATTGATGAAAACCTACTGTTGAATGCGAGGAAACCTACCATTGAGGCATGCAGGATTCAAGGTACTTTTTATGTCTCTATGTCTAATTCCTGGATAATGATTTGAAGTTGACAGGAGTAGACTTGTCACAGGAGGGCCATGATGATTCCTATATCAGTGACACGAAACAAGGAACAAAATTTGATTTGAAGTGATGAAATTGACTCAAACATGACTGACTTTAGGGATAAGTAAAGTTACTGATGAGTTATTTTTCTGAGAGAGACATCCTTTGAACAATTTGTGCCACAACACGTGACTTGGCAGCATTGACTTAACGAGACTAGAACTAGGTGTAATGCAAGGAATATGACGAAGCATTCTTTGAATCGTCTCAAAGGAGTCAGGTGACTCACAAAAGTGGATCGACTCGGAGATAAGTTGATTACCCAACTGTTCAGATATGCAAATGCAGACAGGTGCCATGTTCAAAGGTGGACTGTAGACTACTGCCATAAATACAAATAAAAAACATTCCCCTTTCCTTTAATTTCCCCATCTCGAAAGATGAGTGCCTCTGTTCATTTTTACGAGTCCAAAGAGGGTAACAAACACTAGTTAAAGCTCATCAAGTGATGAGTCCATTCTCACATATTTTACGAACCTGATAAAGGAGGGGTTCATTCCTAGATAGGGTCTTTCATCGTTTTGTTTTATGAGTCCGACAAAAGCAAACTCATTTGTTGTTTCATTTTTAGAAAGTCTGAAATGACTAAGAAGACTCCAAAAGGTCTGTTTTCGTAAATAAGGTTAGTCGGTTCGAAAAATAGATAACCTACCCCCAACTAGTCGATCGTTCTGATTCTTTTACAAACGTGAACGTAACAAGTTCGCTTGGCAATCTTTTTGTGTTTTTAAGGAGACTGAAAAGAGCTTAAATATAACTCTGGAACAGGTTTCCATTTCATAATCCACTTTTAACGAGTCTGAAAAAGCGAAAAAGTATACTCGACACTCTTTTACTGGTGTTTTAACAAGGATGGGAAAAGTGCACAAAGACGCCCTATACTTTTTCATTTTACTCCAAGCTTGAAAAAGACTAAAATAGCTTATTTTTATCACCATAACCCCAAAGTTGACCTGAAAAGCTCAAAAACATATTAGAAAGCAACTTTATCAAAACTATATAAAGTCAATAGTAAAAAACCCGCTTTCATTAAATAATTTTGGATTTCAAAATAATTAAATTACAATGAAATAGTAAAAATGTCCAAAATTGCTATAAATAGAAAGGGAGTAGTAAGATTTCTTTACCATTTTGTTTTACCATTGTGGAAGTTTGGTAGTTGGAGTGAAAGAAAAAGGATTCCACCGGTGATTGTACAAGTGTCTCCCATTGCTTCTCAATCTTCTTTAGAGGACGTAAGCATTTAAATCTTGCTCGCAAATTGTTTCCATTTCATGTTCATAATGTTTTTATTGGTTTTTAAATAAAGATAGGGGGTTCGGTTTTGAATGACTTAGGAAATTTCGACCGGGAAAAGGGGTTTTTTGGACGTTTTACTGGCAAAATTTTTAGGTCATAGGGTTTTTTATTTTCCAACTCAGTGCACGACGGCGCTCTATCCACAGCTGACAGAGGCACCGACCGTCGGTGCTCTGTGTAAGTGGAGGTAGGTGCACTGTAGGTTCTCTATCCACATGGTAGAGAGGCGCCGCAAGCCCTAAAAACGCAAAACAAAAACCCTAATTTCGTCAAAAAATCCATTTTTTCCTTCTATGCTATTTAAAAATATTTTTAAAGCTTTCCTTTTTCACCGCAATGTAATTTCTAATGAAAATTTTCATGTGTTGTAGGTGCAATACCGCATTTACGTCATGGTTATCTGGAAAGAACGTGAACATGAGACGACAAATGATGAAGCTATAGCTGATCCCGCTACCATAGAGGCCTTCCTGAACTGCGGGTCATTGAAGTACTTCCAAGTACCAGGCATGAAAGCATACATCCGCTTGTGGGATCCTGACGAGGAACACTTTGTAATTGGGACCCATGCTTTGACTATAGATATTGAGGATATCTACTTTCTGACTGGTTTGTCATGGAGAGAGAGACCAGTAGTCCTGTCCGGTGCATGAGGGGGAGAGCCCTCCTTAGATGATTTGATAGATCAATATTGTTCACTAGGTACACAGCCTCAATCTGGGAAACTGTGTATCCAACAGATAATGAACCTTCCTCTGAGGACAGTAGTCTACACTATTGACAAAGTGGCTAGGACTAGGTTTGCCCACTTGACTACGAGGTCACACATGTTGTATGCCATTAAGTGCATGGCACCCACGGTCTTTAATTGGTGTGAAGGCATGTTGGAAAGTCTAAAGGAACAACTGAACAAATGTAAGCAGCGGACACTTAAGCAGTTTAGCTATGGAGCTATGGCAGTATCTTTTATTTTACAGCGTGTGCCCCACATGAGGCCACAGGTGAATGTGAGTAGGTTAGACCCTGAGGATCCTAGGATGCTTAGGTGGGTGTATGTCATGGCTTGCCATTGAAGCAATGGACCCAAAGTTGTATATGGATCAGCCTTTTCCATTGGCTAAGGGGCCAGATGCTCATGATAGAAGATTATGCCTATAAGGGGGCAGACTTCTGGGATGATCCAAAGCTTGTGCTACCTGAGGGGGAGATGTGGGACAACCGAGGTAAAAAAATACATTATCCACTATGTTTTTTAATTTTTTGAAGTTTATTTCATTTTTATTTTGCAATACTCAGATGAAAAATGGTTTTTATACAGATATTGGACCAGTACGCCCAGCAGGTATGCACTTATTTCAAGGCGGGCAGGGACCATGGAGATGGTGGCTTATCGCTCTGAGGATGACGAGGAGCTTGGAGATTTGGAGGAAAATCTACAGCGTCTGACTGTAGGAATTCCTAACGTAACCACCAACGATCTACCTAGGCGTTACCAACACCAGACGACAGGGGTATCTAGACAATTTTCCAGGCTACTCCGTAGAGTGGCTCAGGCTATCATATGCTATCATGAGCACCGCCATGAGGATTAGTCTGCAGGGATATTTCCATTTTGTATATGTATACCAAAAGCTACGAAGCTTCATATTTTGCCCCATATATGTATATTTTGAACTTGTTACAGTCCTAAACTTCAAGGGCATTGAAAACTTGATGTTTCAGCCCAATTTTTGTATCTCAGTCTCACAGTTTTATATATATGACAAACTTTTAATTTACAGTTGTGTGTGCAGAAAATGTGATGTGTGAAATGATGTCTACTTATGAATTTACATGTATGTTTTTTATATTTCAAATGGACTTCTTAATTATGAGCAATGTACCAATCCAAAACATAATTAGCTAGGGAATATGCCACAACATTCAAATGTCTTGGAATGTGTTGATATGTAACCTTCCCAAAAGATCGTTCTAACAATATAACTCTTTAGAATGTACGAAGAAGCAGGGGATTTCGGATGGTGTAGACCCGGTTAAGTTGTTGAACAACTAATTTGGAATATAGGTGAACCCTAATCTCCCTTACATCATTAGCTAGGGATTCCATCAACAATCCAATCACAACATGGTATTCTACTAGATTGTTGGTGGAGGGACCTAAGAAAACACCTCCTGAACTCACCAGATCACATGTAGGAGAGTACAATACCCAAGCTGCTGATGCAAGGTTTAGTGTATATCGATTAGCACCATCCACTAAACCAGTGAAAATAGTCATGTGTCCATTAGACAAAAGACATACATAAGTAGGGTTTTCTGACAAACACATCTTAGATCACACAAAAGACACACTTTTCAAACCTAAGACACACAACAAACTATAAAAATATTTACAAAAGGCCCTATGCTAGATGACCTAGGCATAGTATCCTTTTAGGTAGAGCTCGTTGCGGGGCTCACCCAAGGGTATCCCAACATAATCTTCTAACTCATATGCACCTTTTTTTCTAAAACGTGACTGATAATGTAGGGTCCATGCCACATGGATTCGAATTTTCCTGCCCCCGGCTTATCATGTTCTAGTCATAAGTCAATGCCAGATCTCCTTCATCAAAATAGCGGGGTTGGACGGTTCTGTCATATTGGCTTTTGATCCACCGTTTGTGTGCCTCATTGGCTAAGGCAACATCGCGATGGGTTTCATCAAGTTTATTTAAATCTAGAAAATGTTCTTATTCTATCGTGGTATGGGGCAAAAGTTCAACAACAAGTTTCAAAGAAGGGATCTTGCATTCTATCGGGAGGGTTTCTTCCAACCCATAAACCAGTTGAAAAGGCGTGAAACCAGTGGAAGTCTTCATAGTGGTCCTATAAGCCCAAAGTGTAGAGAATAGTTGCAAGTGCCAGTTTTATTTGGCATGCCTTACCATACGTTGAAGAATAGTTTTTAATACCTTGTTAATAGCTTCAACTTGGCCATTAGCCTGAGGATAGTAAGGTGCTGAGTTATCGTGACAAAACCCTAACTTTGCACTAAGTTTTGCCATCATCTTATTGTGAAAGTGAGACCCATAGTCGGTCACAATAGCCCTAGGAATCCCGAACCTAGCAATGATATGGTTAAACAAGAATAGCGTAGCTGTTTTACCGTCTTTGGCATATGTGGGCATAGCCTCAGCCCATTTCATAAAATAGTTCACAACCACAATAATGTAGCCATGCTCCCCAGATTAGGTAGTTCTACAGTGCACAAAGTCGATGCCCCATTTTGCAAAAGGGCTAACTGCGATGACGGGATGAAGCGAAGTTGGATGGGTGTGCTTTTTGGTAGTAAACATTTGGCATGGCGAGGATTTCTTGACCTTTCAATGTAATCTTTGAAGATGGAGGGTTAGAAATATCTCGCGCCCAATATTTTTTGGGTAGTAGCCAACCCAAATAGATGACCGCCACAAGCTCCAACATGGCAATCGTTCAGGATGATTTTAGCTTCCTCATGAGTGAGGCATCGATGTAATATTGAATAAACACCATGGCGGTATAAGATATCATTCAGAATGAGATAATATTTAGCCTGGCAGCGGATTCGATAACGCTCATCGCGAGTAGCGGTGGCCTATTATCGTAAAGTCTGGAGATACAAAATGATGTCTCCATACCAAGGGTCAGTTGTACTAATGAGAAACAACGATTCATCAGGCAATGAATCAAAGGGTTATGTATCCTTCTTAGTATGGGAAAGGTCACATACAAGCTCTGCGAAAACAAAAGACTTCTTAGAAGTACTTTTGGTGAACTCCAACTCAAATTCTTAGAGAATAACAATCCAAAGTGAGTATTTTCCCCCAAGCACTTGACGTGTCAAAATGTAGTGCATGGGTTTGGAGTCAGCATAAACAGTGTTTATGCGGAGCAAGATATAATGACGAAACTTCTAGACCACGATGACCATAGCCAAAGCAAGCTTCTCCACATGTGAATATCAAGTTTTAGAGTCTAAAAGACTCTTACTGGCGTAATAGATCACATGTTCCTGGTCATGTTCATCTGTTTGAACAAGGACCATGCCTATGGTAGATAAGGATGCAACCACATACAAGGAATAGTCCTTAGTATAATTAGGTGGTTGCAACACCGGTGCATGGGTAAGTGCATGTTTGAGATTATCAAACGCGCGTTGCATGAAATCATCCCAGACGAAAGGAGTATCCTTTTTAAGCAACCTCGTGAAACCATGCATCCTTTCTGCGTAATTGCAGACGAAACGATGTAGAAATTTTGCCTTCCCTTGCAAACTTTGGAGTTCACTTATGTTCGTAGGAGCAGGTAGGGATAAGATAACTTCAATCTTCAAGGGATCAATGCGGATGGCATCTTTAGAAATGATAAATCCAAGGAGTCGACTAGTTTCTATAGAAAAAACACATTTATGGGGATTCAGACGAATATTGAAATGATGACATCAAAGAAAATGGCTCTCAGATGATCGACATGAATATCCCGCTGCTTGGAATTAGCAGGAAGGTCATCGAGATAAGGTTCCACAACATGTTTGATGTCATGAAAAGCATATGACATGGCGCGTTGAAATGTCGTGCCAGTATTTTTTTAACCAAAAGGTAGTTTGTGATAGGCAAAGGTCCCCCACAGGAAAATAAATACCATCTTGTGTTGGTCTGACGGGAGAATCTCAATCTGATTGTAGCCGGAGAATCCATCCATAAAGAAAAAAATAACGCTTCCGGCGTAGTTGCTGATCATCTGATCAATATAGGGAGTGGGAAAACTGTCTTTTGGACAAGCTCTGTTCAAATCCCTAAAGTCGATACAGACCCTAATAGTTCCCTGCTTTTTGTTCACAGGGACTATGTTGGACACCCATTCAGTTAATGGTACGGGGTAGATGAAACTACCCTTCAGAAGTTTCTCAACTTCTTGCTTAATGGCTGCTGCTTTTCCTTGATGGACTTGTCGTAGTTTATGGCGGATTAGCTTGGAACCAAGGTAAGTTTTTATCTCATGGACAACAATAAAGGGATCAATCCCTAGAATTTCTTCATATGTCCAGGAGAAGACATCTCTAAATTCCTTGAATAAGGCCGTGTATGATCGGACTTCCTCAGGTGAAGAGTTTTGGCCTATGTAAATGTGCTCTGAAATACCTAGTTTCACCGATATGTCCACGGGCATGATTTTTGTAATGTTGCATAAATTTCCCTCAAATTCGACATTGCAAGTGAGTATCAGAGACTGAGGGTCTGTGACTATATCAAATGAAACATTTGATGCGAAGTGCTCTTCTACCATATGGAAAGGGGGAAGGAAAGAAGATCGATGATGATGGTCTTTCCAAGGCATCTCTTCTAATGACATAACTTCCATAATGGATTCATCTGTGGGAAGTGTATGTGAAAGGTAATATAGAGATGGGGGGGGTTGGCAATCCAATATGGTAGGTGATAACAATCTGAGTCCACCAACAAATGATCGTTGATGGCAGGGTCATTGGTGGATTGGATGTCATTGTAAACTTCTTCAAAAGGGTAAGGGGTGTTGATTCATCGGCAATCAATTTTCCTTTGTCCATATGAGAGGTAGAAGTCATGTGAATAGATGCAGTTTGTGGGGCAGGAGGAGGATTTGATAATGGAAAGACTCCCATTAGTGAAGACTCTTTGATAAGACCCACTCCGATGTCCTTATATTGTGGAATATTCAGAAGAGGAATGTTTTTTGCATCATTGGTAATAGCACTAGGCATGATGAAATCTAACTGATCAATAGTGACAATCCTTCCTTGGAATGGGAATTGGACGACCCAAAAAATGGTCGATCCTACATCTTGCATAGCATAAAACCATTAAGAACCTAGGAGTAGATTGTAGTCTAAACGAGCGTCAACGACCTCAATGTGAATGGAGACTGACTTTCCCCCCCGGTTAACATGGATGGCAGGTAGTAATCCATATGGTTGGAATCCGCGACCATCAAAAGCCTTGAGGGTAGTAGGTGAATGATTGATCTCAGAAGAACCAATGGGTCTCCAACAAGATAAATACATGACTGATGTGGAGGCTCCCTCATCCAAAACGGTATGATGGATTGTTTTTCCAGCAGTTTTGGTAGCTATCTAGAAATCTAATTGATGTGAGAGCCTCGTCTTGAAATCATCCAGTTTGAAAGTCATGATGTTACTGTTCTCAGGGTCAATGGCTCCAACTGCAATAAGCAATGTTTTCCGTTGGGTTGGGAAAGTTTGAAGTACTTATATGGCCGACATAGCGCATGGTGCCTGAGCCAAATATTCTACAATGTTGTAATATTGGGAGGCACGAGCATTAGGATTGATTATGGACTTACGTCGAGTACCCTTGGGTGGGCGAAAAATTGCCTCTGGAATAGGTTTTTCAATATGAAGATCATTACTAGGAGGAGGTGGAAAGTGAGGGTTTTTCCGGTGCAACTTCATCAGATTTGTTTTATGGAGGAAGGTCATAACTATGCGATCTTTTGTTCAAGTTGATCATTTCACTAGACATCATTCGAACTTCATCGGTTGACGAAGAAGGGTCATGCAAGGATTGATGATCAATTAATTGTTGTTGGGAGGGGAAAGGGTCTTTGAGAACTGCTAGGGTGGGTGAATTTTTCAAAAATTTACTGACTTCCTCATGGCAAGGACATTCTTTAGTGAAATGGTCACCTCCGCAGATTAAACAAGGATAATTTACCTTTCTTTTTCCTTTAGAATCAACATCAGGGTTCTGTGGTTTGTTACTTTCTTGTTGATTATCAAGTTTTTTTAATTTATTCTTTCCCTTTTCTTTCCACTCGAAGATTCAGTGGATTGAACTGTGTTTACTTCGGCAGAAGCAATAGGAGAGGAAGAAGTTTTGGAAGGTCGGTTTGATTTTTCTTTTTAGAAGATTTTGTCATCGTGTTTGTTTGAACTGAACCAAGTATGCCATTTGCAGGTCGTTCAGTTTCCGGTCTTGATGGATCCATTGTGGACCGAGGAGCATGAGGAATCAAATCATACAAAGTACATGATTGGGAATACACTAAGTCTAGGTACTGTGCACGCCTAATAGCCTGCACTTCGGTAACAACACCTCCCATGGCGACATCTCTAGCAATGGGTGGAAGTAAAGAATTTCTGAACCAATCAGCCAGTAACTGATAAGGAATGGGAGCCTTGATTAACCTATGTCTTCTTCTCCATTCATGAATATGATCGAAGATATGGGTTGATGTTGTTTGTCGAAGCGAGGTCAATAAATCTGTACCTATTTTGTACCGAATGGGTAACTAAAAGTGTGTTAAAAAATCCATAGTTAACGCATTGAAGTCCCAAGAAGAGTGTTGCGATAGCTCGATATACCATTTGGCGGCAACGTCTATGAGGGTTCGTAGGAATAGTCATATACAAATCAAGTCGTCCATCAATGAATTCGATGAACACCAAAGATGAAAGGTCATCACATGGTTTTTGGGGTCCTCACTCAGTTTACCATCAAATTTTGGTATATCAGAAGGTAACTTGACCGAAATAGATGGCCAAGAGGGGTCATGATGGATTGAATCATTTATCAATCTAGACAGATCTGGAAAACCCAAAGTTGCCAAAAACGACAATTGTTGGTTGGCTTGCGGCTACTGGTAGTACTGATATGGAATTTGCTAACCAATGGGACCGTAGGAAGATTGATAAATAGGCATAGATGATGCCCCCGAGGCTTGTTGATTAGGTTTTTGGTTATTCGAAGGTCCTTTAGATGAAGGGTCACCTGAGGGAGGTGGTCCTCCAGGCGATGGTCCGTTTGGTGGTGGGCCTCCAGCTGGTGGTCCTCTGGGTGGTGATCCTCCAGGTGGTGGGCCTCGAGGTGGTGGTCAGCAAAGTGGGGGTGGGGGTCCTCTAGATCGTCCGCCGGGTCCTCAAGACCGTCCAGATCCTCCAGGTCCTGCAGGTGGGGGTCCTCTAGGAGGAGGTCCTCTAGATGCTCCACCGGGTCCTCCAGGTCCTTTGGGACGTCCTCCGGGTGGAGGGCCTCCAGGTGGAGGTCCATATCCTCCAAGAGTAGAGACATAATCTCCTCCATAAGATGGGAAATTAGACCAATTTGGTTGTCCCCAATGCACAAAAGAATTTCCAGGGTAAGGCATTCCGGGATAGACAGCCCCCAATGGTATGGGTTGATAAGCTAGTTAAATCGGGGGTGGTTGATTCTCACGATAAGTATATCCCCAAGAAAGCAGAGTGACGGTAGGTTGGCCCCATGAGGGTCCCCCTTGACCAGAAGGAAGTACAACCGTGGTGGTATTGGGAGGAGCAAAGTTCACTGCTAGTGGTCCAATAGGTAAGTTTTGCCCCATACTAGAAAAAGTGCCTCCAGTAGGTAACGGAATTTGTGTTAGGGGTTCCCCCCTAGGTTTAGAAATTATTGGAGAGTTTCAAACAGATGGGGAATTATGACTAGGAGAGGGTGTTTGGACGGGATTATGACTAGGGGCGAGGGTGGAAGTTGGATTCTGAGTAACCAAGTTTTTATTTGGTGATTCCAAAATTTTAGCTACATGCAGTGATGAAAGGGCACAATATCCCGGGGGGGGTGGTTCTTGAACGACTAGGAAGAGGAGGAAAAATTCTCCTCAAATTTTCTGCATTTTTCAAATTTTCTGCACGTGCAAGCAAACTGCGTGCATACTCGAAGGATTCTCAGAAGAACTCTTCATTTGACATAGCATTCTCAAGCCTTGTCCCTAAAAGAGAAAGTACATCAGGTTCCATTATGGTAGTTCCATATTCAGCAATGGTTTTTCCCAGATATGTTCTCCAAAAAGGAGAGTTTGGACCATACTTTGCCTCTATAGTTTCATTAGGTGGGTGATTAACAGTCCAAACAGATGAGTCGGGTTGACCCTCCATCGAAAAGTGAAAGGTAGTGTCAGTTGTAGGAGGTAGTTGGACGATAGGATTGTTATAGACAAAGAAATCTTCTCTAGTTTCGGTAGCTAGAGTAGTTTCCATACGAGCATCAACAAAAATTGGTCATTCCATAGTTACCCCTTCTTGTCCTTCCACGGCTGGAGGAGAGTCTAGAGGTAAAACCTGTAATCTATGGGAATGACGCCTCATAAGTTGCTCAACCATGGTGGTGGCTAACAGTTTTCAAATTTAGGTCAAAAAGAGGAAAAAACACACAAATAGACCTACACAGAGTTAAAGGTCACAAGCAGTTTTAAGTGATAGGGGCCTTTCAGAGTTAAATCGGTAGTAGTGGTGTCTAATGCACAACCATCCACAAGGGGCCTTTCAACATACAATTGAGTACGTGAATTAATTTTCTATATACCTCAAGGGTACGTGAAAGGCCATTCGATATACCAAAGGTACGTGGAAGAACCGTGCAAGTCCCGGGTTGCAGTGCAGGTGAGTAACGATAGATCCTACGTTTTACGACACCCGAACACGTCACTAACCTATCACTCAACTTTCTATACAAATTTTAACCTAGAGCTATCGTTAATTTTATCTAAATGATTAGTGAATGTTTGTGAGTTGTTGTCTCCAATAATGCAAATTAATCTATATGTAAATGCACTTTTTGACTTCAATGAGAACTAGCTAAGGGAAGGAAGAGACCATTTTTACCTTTTTCCTTTCAAAAAACATAAAATTGAATGCCACTTTCAACAATCTTGAAAAGCAAAACCAACAAGAAATAAAAACAGACTTCTCCAAACACAATTTTTTCTTCAATAAGCAATCTAAATCTCTGAATGAGGAAAGAAAACAAAGCCTCTGACGTGCATACAAAACTAACTTTCTCTATCATGCAAAAAGATCTATCCGTCTAAACCTCTTATGCAAAGGAAAATGGAACTTTCTCACGCTTAAACAAGACAAAATAATAAACTTCTTTTTGTATTTTTTGGAAAATGAAAGGCACGCAAGCTTTAAAGCAAGACTAATTCAGAAAGAGGCTATAGGTTTCTTTTCAAGAATAAAATTTTCAGAGAATAACCACTTTAAAATCCAAAACTGAACTTTTTCCGCTTTTCCTTTTTAACAATGAATAAGATAAAGGTTTTGGAACTGAGCTCAAAAAGAGAATCAGAGCCACAAAACCACCAAACTCAGACAGCAAGCAAACAAGCAAAACACACAAGAAATTTCAAAGAAACAAACAGTCTGAAAAGATTAAAGGAGAACTTTTCACAGGCATTCAAAATATTTTTATAGCCAGTTTGAAGGCCTACCTCGACGCACTGAAGGGCACTGCACCAGATCGCTGTCAGGCTGATCGGTGCACTTATGCTTCTGAAGGAAGGCGCCGTCGGCGCTCTATCAACTATGGAGAAATGCGTTGTCGGCTCTCTTGGTGAAGAAGAAAACGCACCGTGGAGAGGTCAACGCTTTGTCAGCTGAAGGGAGGTGCGACGACCTGTCTTTAAACTAAAAAAATTAAGGATCTACAGGAGAAACCAAAAAATGGACTGAGTTAAATCGTAAAGAGTGAAAACCACTCCCATAACAGAGGCAATAAATCAAAAAAGTAATATGAATGGCTTACCTTATCAACTAGCCTCTTTCTCCTTTAAGATTGCATGATCTTTTTCAATCTTCTTCTTGTCATCCTGCAATTCCTTCTCAATCTGTTTTATGGCCATATTCAAATATTCTTCTCTTTGATTTAGTGACCTTTGTCCTTCTATAAGCCTTACTTGTCTTTCTTGTAGGTTCTTCTCCCAATCCAGTAAATTCTGCCTCTCTATAGGCTCCCTTCCTCTCATTAGGTTCTCTTGGTCAGGAAGCCCTCTTTCATTAGCTTCAATTTGTCTTCTAAGGTTAAAGACTTCAGACTTTACCTCTTTTATTTCATTAATTTTGTTTTCCAATTGTAAATTAAGACTAGAGAAAGTGTTCTTCAATTCTTTTTCCTTGTCATCTAGCTGGATCCTTTGCTCATTCAATATCATCTCAGCAGCCTCATGTTTCTTGGTTAGTGCACAGAACTTATATCTAAGGATCTTCAAGTCATTTTTTGTATCTACTGGACTCTTGCATGTTCTTCTAGAATTTTTGGATTCCATCCACAATCAATGTAGTAACTCATTGATCTTGAAAACAATTTGAAGCTCACTTAGAGTGACCATAAACATGTTTTCAATCTTATCAAAAACATTTATAGAGTAAAAACTTATCTTTTTCTTGGTATTTTCAATTGCAATAAGAAAGTCTCCCTTCAATTTATTCAAGTCTTCATTCTTAGTAATCAGGATTTTATCTTTGAGAATTAATAGGCCTTCTTCTTTTTCCTTAGAGAGTACTTCATCATCATAACATCTTTCATTTGAAAGTTCATATAGCCCAATGTTTTATTTGCTTTGTGATGAGACAAATGAGGGATTGTTCTCTTCATTGCTCAACATATCTTCACTTATTTCTTCATCAGATTTTTGACTTGTATCTTCTCCTGCACTTTGACACTTGGCTTGATATGTGTCTTCAATATTTATCCATAGCTTTCTTGCAAAGGTGTAGTGCCCTAGTCTCATCTTGACATCATTTGGTAAGGCTCTCTTAATGGTTTGCAAAGCAATATAATTGAATTTCTGATCATCTTTTGAAATTCTAGTTTTGTTCTTCAGGTACCATTTCTTGCTTGCTACTGCATCCCACACATGTGCTCCTTTGGACTTCATTTGAAATTTCATGGCATCCATCCAATTAGCATAGTCATTTCCATTAAACAAGGGGATTTTATCATCTTCATTTCCAACCATTTTTAAAATGCTGATATTGGCACCTATCTTTAGATTAAGTGCTTGGCTCTAAAAATGGACATGTTTTCCTTTTAGATAAGCTTTCCAGTAGTGAGTTGTTCAAAGACAGGCCGCTCTGATACCAATTGATGAAACAAGTCTCAGACACTAAGAGGGGGGGGGGGGGAATCGGTGTCTAGTTAAAACTTTTAAAAATATCTTGCCAAATCACTTAATCTAATCAGTCATATATATTATGAACAGAAAGATACATACGAAGAATAAATATCGATATCAAATTCTTTTATTGAATAAAATTCTTGTTTTCAAATTATAATTTTATCTAGACCCAGCTTTCCAAGAAAGATTCAACTTTCCTACAAAACCCAGTTTGCATACATGACCCAACATGTAGAGAGGAATCCAATCCTCATTCAGGCTCCAACCTGATTACAGATCTGTTTGTATGAACACAAGGTTCAATGGTAAAATATCCACCAAGATATTAATAATGATCCACCGAGACACACTTATGAATAAATATGTTTCCTCTATATATACCTCTCCAATAGTCATGTGTGTTATGATATAACACACCCTTTTAAAACCAATGTGACTTTACAAGGGAACATGTCTCTTCGTTAACTTCTTTACTTGTTAATTTACTTTTGTATTTTAACCAAACATTCCTCCTTTTTTTAAATTATATCATTTCATAAATGTGTCTTTATTACTGTTTTTAATTTTTAATATTCATGTCTCTTAACATCAATATCATTTATCTTCATTTAACTTGTGAGCAATTATTAGTATTCTGAGATAAACCCTTTCAGTTCGTGTGATCTCTTCCAACCGTAACACAATCGAAAAAACCTCCAGTTGACTATTTCATCCAAACTTCACTTTCCTTGATGCCTCTGCCTACTGTCCATCCGTAATACATGAAATATAAGAAAGTGAAGTACGAGAAGAAGAGATACCAGAAGAATTTGGTTGCTTGTCACTCAAAAATCCATCATCGCATAAACCAAAATGCTGTAGATAATAGCTTGGATGAGAATGTAAGGAATCTCAATAGCCACCTATGCAAAGGAATAAGGTAAAGCAGACTACATTCCAAGAGCCTTTTCTCTATAGTAAACTGTTCTTTCTATTTCAATCGGAGATTGCACCGAGGACGCATTGTTTACTCCAGTCATCAATACCGCCATGTACATTGAACTCATAGCGTTGAATAGATCTTCCTGCCAAGTCCAATCGTAACTCTTCATACTGTATCGTGTGTTTTCAGTTTGCTTATTTCCCACACGCCAAAAGATGGTATTGAACATTAAGCCACATATAAATGTAAAGAAAAACCGCACAACGATATACTATGGATTCCGCCAGTATCAGACTAATGCCATGCCATGTGCCATTGCCATCAACTACCAATTGACTGCTCTTGGAAATGTTGGACAATCACATATTTGTGTTCCGGAAGCACGCCAGCAAAGCCATCATCTTGTTCTATCAATTCTGCATCCACCATGGCTGCCATACAACTGCCATTGCTATGATGCCCAAACAATGCAAAGGAAGGATACATGTTTGGCCCCATTCCAAGCCACCTAACTGTCTCCTTGGTAATGGCCAGTTGGTCTCCTGTAACCATTTTTACAGCTACTCCCAATTCTAGTGCACTGTGGACAGTTTCAGCTGTGTCATATCGAGGAGGGTTGAAAAGTGGTATGAGGCCTAACATTTCCCAATCTCCTCCAAGAACTTCTTGATCATTCTCTGGTACTTCGTGATATGCAACTGCAAGAGTCCTCAATCCTCTCTCTACAAATTTGTCTATAATTTCATGCACCCTAGATTCAATTTCATGTTTTCTTCCAATGAGTGCAAGAATTTCTTTTGCAGATCCTTTCGTGGCTCGGTACATTTTTCCATCTCTGGTTAATAGCAGTGTGCTTGTCTGTAGGATTGAATGGTAGAAAGTGGAGTTCTGTTATACCTTATCTTTCCTTCCTTGGATCAGGGAGAGTGTTCACAATTGCATTGTCAATGGCATCCTGATTCTCTACTCTAGAGGCCCTTGCGACCATGAGCAGAACAAGGTCCTTGTCTGCATTCTCGAAAATAGCCTCAATGAGATTGACATCCATGATGAGCCTATTCAACGTGAGAGTACTTGTCTTATCCGAACACGGAATGTCCATTCCCGCCATCTCCTCAATTGCGGTCATTCATTTGACAGTCACCCCTTGCTTCGCCAAACTATGGGATACGAATACCAACCGGTGGTGATAGAACAATTGGCTTGATTCCCATATTCTAGAACTTCATTCTAGACCGAAAACGCCGACAATACATCCACTAGTTGCTCGTTATTGAATTATGCTAGAAACTCTGCCTTTAACCAGCATCTTGTCTTCGTTAGTTTTCTTAACTTTGCATTGCACATTCATATTTAAGTTTTCCATTACATCTTAGATCAAACATGTAATGGCACTAATGTCTTAACTTTTATGGTCATTTTAACTTTATCTCATTTAATGTTTCAACTAATAATTTTAGCCTTGCCATTAGAGTCCATTAATATATTAACTCTCTTTTTTTTGGCTTTTTTTTAATATTTTACTTAGAGACATTTTATATGTGCATTTAACTGTTTTCACTTTAAATCCATTTGCACTTTAAACCATTTAATGCCACTTTAATAATTGTATAGTTTTACTTGAGTATGCCATTTTAATGCCTTTTATAATGACACTTGAATGTTCTTTTGATCCATTTAATAGTGACACTTGAATATGTCATCATTGTTATCACATATAGTCTTGCTTGCTACTTTGGCATCTCTATCATGCCAGATATGATTGCCATCAATGACAACCTACACAATTTACATTTGCCATATTGCCAACAATTAGTTATTGAATGTGTGATTTAACGAATAAAAACAAAAACACTAATCTAACCTCGTATTTGCTTGAAACCGTTGTTCAATGAAACTTTCATAAGCTTGATTTACATTCAGGATTAGATCACCCGAAATCCTTCTTTGTCCTCCTCGATCTCTTGCTTGCATAATTGTTCCTTATCTTATAAACAATATTCTTCTTTCTCTTCAGGAGGAGGGGTTAAGCTTTTAGATGCTGTCAAGATCTCGTATTCCTAAGAAGAGGAGATCTCGGCTTTTGCCAGGATCTGAGTGAGTTGTTCCACACTTACATGTATCATTAAACTCATCTTGTTGATATTCTTGTACTTCCATATAGAATAAAAATATATATATTTATCAAAACAAATTGAAATCTAAATCTAAAACTATATGAATAAATCTTATGGCAAAAACAAAACCATTTTTTGCATAAATGAAAATAACACACTTCAATAATAATAATAAAAAAATGAGGAGAAATCAAAACTAGTGCATATTGAAATCGATCCAAACTTCCAACTACAAAAATCTAAATGCAAAATAATAATAGATAAAGGCCCACTTACATAAAAAAACAAATTTGCATAAAACAAATACTCTATCTTGCATGAAAAGTAAATAATTTACAGAAAAATAAACACTCTTACATGAAAAGTAACTCACGCTTGCAAATAGGAAACATATTAACATTCAAAGGGAACAACAAGGATTTGGGGAGACCCACCAAAGTGGATGCGTCAAGATGTTACACCACATAAATTCTGTAGTGAATTCGTCCTTGCATCTTATCGTTTCCCCTCCCCCTTATTGTGTAATATAAAAAGCAACCTATCTACTGATCTAAACTCTGATACCCTTTTAGCACCTCACTGACAATGACGCCAAAAATGTCGAGTGAAATATATGATAGTTATTTCGACATAAATTATCAATCCGAAAAGATCGTAAACTTAAAGGTGCAAGCAAAATATATGCAAAATCAGAGTAACACTAACCTATTCTAATGCTTGAAAAGGCAACACACATACGACTGAAATCGAAAACGTGCGACCAACTTCATCTAAGAAACCAAGCAACTAAATCTAAGAAAACACATGCGACTGAATTTGAACCTAGTTTACGAAAACATGAAATTGCACGAAAATAAGTCTAATCTAAGAAAGCATGACATTGTGTAAAAATAAAATTAACTAGGGAAACATAAAATTGCATGAAATAAATTAATCCAAAACTATTCATAACACATAAATCAAAATCAATATGGAGAAATGAAAATGCTTGTAATAAACCATCAATCCATTACAAAATTATCAAATCTCAAATCCATGACTAACTCTAAAAAGACAATCCCAAAAGATTATTGATGAGACGAGACGGCTCTCCCGCGGCTAGGGCCAAACCCTAGCCGCCCTATTCTCCTCCAGGCTGCGTGCAGGCCCCCTGCGGCCCATCCAGCTGAAGCTGCCTCGGCCTGGTTCGCGTCCAAGCTGCGGTGCATTTTGGAGCAGCGTTTGAAGCTGCATTCTCCTCCTTTGAAGCTACGTTTGCCTTTCTCCTCCGGCCGCAGCCATGCATTCCTCTCCCTCCGGTGGACGGGCCATGGATCCGTTGGAGGCATTCAGAGTTCTTGTTAGATCTGCAAGCCCCTCTTGCCAAGTTTGTTAAAAAGATGGAAGAGATCCCTTCTCTGGAGCTCTCCCCTTCTGATCCGTGCCGCATGGCCCTTATGCTCTCAGAAAAATCCCTCATTGGCAAGTTCACTGGTCTGTGGCCCAATCCCAAAGCAGTGGATTAATGGATAGCAGAACGTTGGAGCTCCATGGCGCCCTCCCATATCTCTTTATGTGCTGCAGGAAGAGGGTATTTTGTGTTTATCTTTGAGAATAAAGAAGAGCGGGATCTAATCTTCAGATCTGGACCATACTTCATGGGATCGAGGGGGATGTTCTTAGCTCCTTGGTCTCTAGACTTCAATCCTGAAGCAGAGATCACCACGGCCCCGGTTTAGGTCCGGCTCCCCCATCTTCCTCTTCATCTCTGGGGGAAAATCTCCCTTGCTGATATAGGAAACAAGCTCGGCCGTTTCCTGGATAGCGCGGAGCCTAAAGGGGATCAGTACACCTGTGCGCGCATCTTTGTAGAGGTCAATCTCGAGAAAGGGCTCCCGGAAGCCCTTCAACTCACCTTGGGCGACTAGAGTCACATCCAAGAGCTGGACTATGAGCATATTCCCTTCAAATGCCTCCGGTGCTATGTTTATGGTCATTTCACGAAAATCTGCCCCAAAGCCCTGGTGACGGTGGCTCCTCCCCCGGCCAATGAGACAGACTTCCAGCCAGTTGCTAATAGGTGAAGGGCTCCCCGGAGAAAGGACTCCAAATCAGAGATGCCCACCACAGAAGAATCTACCCCAGCTAATAAAAACAGATTCGAATCCCTTCAAGAACTCGATGGCTAGGAACCAGAAGCAGCAGTAGCAGTTGAAGAGATGCTGGAGCCAGGTCCAGGTCAGGAAACTGAAGCACCAGTAGCAAAAGAGGTTCCAGAAGTGCGTGCCCCCCTTGGTAACACAGAAGACCCCATGCCTGTGGCAGCTGAACAGAAGGGAGGCCCTCCTCCAGATAGGGCAACCGATGGACCATACAAAGAGGCATCCTCTCCCTCATAATCCTCTGCAGTAAGGAGGGCTTGCTCCTCTTCGCGGTCTTCTAGTGATTCCGGGTCAGTGAGAACTTCAACTACAACCCCCTCTCCTCCTCGTACCAGAGGGCGAAAGTCCAACAAAGGACGAAGAAATCTCGAAGCAGCCTCCAACATTGCCAGGGGATCCCAGAAACAGATGGATTCTTTCATTCTCCGAAATCTCTAATGTTTTTTTGCATATTTCTATGCTCACAATTTGTGAGAGTTTATCCTGTTAAGCATTGGTTGAAATCCTCAAAGAATAGTTGTCGAAGTAAAAGGGATCTTTATCCGAAGAAATTCTTAAGGAGGCTGACAGAACTGTTAGAGGTCATCAGCCCTCCATATTTCTGTAATCTTGGATTCTGGTTCGCCAGAAGGAGTAATACAAAAGTCCCATAACCGTTTCCGTAAAAATAAAAATAAAAAAAACTCTAAAAAGACATAAATTATTTCTCTACTTCCACACCACTAACGAGGCCTCTTCCCTAAATGAGGATAGAACCCTCTTATTTTTTAAATAAATGTTTTGAATATGAAGATAACCAAATCATAATTACAGATCCACTTTTCTCTCAACATATCCCTTCAAATCCTCCATAATATCTTGGATAAGATATTCTATCTCCATGATCTTCTCCTTTAAATATGCTTAAATAGTTATCCCAAATCTTCTTCAAATCTTCAAAGCTTGAAGATGAAATTCGAATTTGAGGCTAGGTGGTGATTTTTGACTTTGTTGAACTCTTCATATATGCCTGAAAACATCATAAAACTCATCCAATTTTGAGATATAATGAAAATATGTTATTTTTCTTAATATTTAATCATAAATTCTCTCAAAAATACTTAAAAATAAATCCTTTGGAAAATAACAAGGTAACCCATATTTATTTCTGAAAATGGCATAGGGAATGGTTAATGGAGCGATGAATATGGATGAGTGTGAGGAATAGTGAAGGGAAAATAGGATGAAAATACACCATTTGGGCAACTAAACATTTATGTTTCCAAATTTTGGTATTGATTCAGTAACCTCTCCTTCTCAGAGAGATTGGCGTCATGTTTCTTTTTTAATTCTATCCCTTCTCCTCGCATTTTCACCAAATTATCTTTCAATTGAGCATCTTCTCTTTATTTCACTCCACATCATACATTAATCTATCGACATTATCAACACTAGCTGGGGCAGCTTCTATGTTTACTGAGGCTATGAATTTTGGGTCTTTATGGGTACCTTCCATAATTGTGTTCTCCATGACAGTGACCACATCAGTCTGAGTGCCCATTTTTAATCTTTTCTCTGACCTTCTCATGATGGTCTTTCTAGTCTTATAAAAAATGATGGTATCCAAGCGAGCCACAATATGCTGCTTTGAGAGGGTGAACAAGCTGAGCACGAGTTCCTCAAAAGGGATGTGGCCACCGGTAAGTGTATCACTTGTTGTGTCAAGAGGGTCCAGGTCCGTGTTCTATGGGCTAGTGGGCTCATTCCAGGTTGCCTCTTTGTCCACAACTTTATTGACCTTATCTTCTTCTTCTTTCCTCTTAACCTCTTATGTTGCTTCCCTTTCTGTTGTTTCCTTTCTCTTATGTTCCTCCTCAGCTTCCCTTTGTACCCTCTCTTACGTTTCCTTCAGTAATCTTTCTTCTTCTTATTGCAGCCTTTCGGCCTCCTCTGCTTGCTTCTTTTCAGCTTCTTCTTTCATCATTTTCTTTGCTTCTTCTATTTGAAACTTTACACCCACTTCCTTCTATTTTTGAAGCCTTTCCTCCATTGTAGCGCTAACAGTCTTGCTAGCGTTGGAACCGCTCTTTCGAGCAAAGCATTTGTTTAGTTCAGTCATATTGTTCACTCTTCTGAACACTTCTTCATCCTTGTCGAATAAGTCTACATATTCAAAATGTATCATAACCATTGTGCAATGTTCAAAGGCCTTCTACCTTCTATCGTTCCTCGCAAAACTCTTCTCCCCAAAATGGAACACTTCTAGATCCTTCACAAAAAATTTGGCCCCTTTCGATCTTGAAAATTTATAGGCTCCGATACAAAAGGGTAATAGACGAAATGAGGCTTTCTTATGATCATGCAAGTAGCTGCCAGTCCCATTTATGAATACTTGCCTCCCAGCTTCCCTGTGAACTACAAAGTCTATTACATATCTGGGAAAAAGGGATGGAGCTCGAGAACATTGATGAAAGACAGACCTAGTGGTCCATTAAGTTTCTTGGACCTGGGGATTATGGGCCCACAATATGGAATTAAGTGTCTTGGAAGCAATGAAAAGAAACCACGCTCTATATTCCAGCACTCCAAATTAACCTTCGTTTCTAAACTAGTGATTTCCTCTAAGTCTGGTGGTCTCACAAGATACTTCAATGAAATGAGTTTCGTCTAATTTCAACGAGAGATCAGTTGGACTCCCATCTTCAAGCTAATACCCAATGCAATTTGGATTGGAAGATTTCATGCCTCCACGATATCAATGCGTTTATGGATCACCATCGATCCATCCTGTGATCGATGGTGAAGTACCTATTGTTCCTCTCTCACACAACAACCAAAGCAACGCTCCAATGCAAGACTTCACACACCGGAAACTTCAAACATACAACCCTCATATTAGCGACAAATCCCTCCCATCATCCTCCTCATGCTTTCTTTCAGCAGAACTCTAATCAGTCATGAATATTCCTTAGATTATGAACCCATATGTTGGCCTCTTCCTTATAATTCCTTCATATAATGAATACACGATGATCTATGTATGTTGTCAATTAACCCTTTGGTAGTTGATCTCCTTCATCAGACTGCAAACAAAACGTTAAGAAAATACATATATTAATCTTTGGATCATGGGACAGATGAGTTATACTATGGATCACCATTGATCCATTATGTGATCGATGGTAGATCTCTCCCTCTCTAACTTAATTAAAATGTGCCTCCCTTTACTTAGCACTACGGCATGTCTATTGTAATCTCAGAAATGTTATACAATACTCTCGTTGACTTCACGATTACAGGCCCAAATGTTATTCAATGTTATTCAAGAGACATGCAACAAATCATTAGCAACTCGGATCGAACAATTAATGAGCATGAGTTTCATAAAACACAATGGTACATTTTTATTACATCGAGCTTGATCATTACAATACTGCCTCTATGGGCCAGTCGCCCTCTTGGCGTCTCTCACATGATATATGGCCTATGTTTCTATTATTCTCGTAGGATACATATTTATCAAAACAAATACATCAAAGATGAAATCAGAAAAGATACGATCTATACTCGACCAAATCTCTAATATCACTCAATACAACAACCATATCACAACAATCACATGAAATTCAAGCAAATCGCATCATCTTTCCCACATCGACCTTCTGGAAGTTTTTGGAGTTTGTTTGTTTTAGGATAGGGTTGATGCTCCTGCATCAGACTCCCGTGGTACAAAATTTTATGACCTCCTGGTCATGTTGCTTTCGTCTTCAACCTAGTCATCTTCCTTCCTCGTGCATCACTAAGCTTCTCCTCAATGTTGAATAGTGAGATGCAATCAAGCTTCCACTAACACCTCATCGACTTTCTTCCTCTAGCTCGAATTTTTGGTGTCACAGGTTCACCTCCTCTGAACCTCTCGATAGCTTCTTCAACACCTACTCACTCCCTCCGACAATTCTACCCACAATTACAACTGTGGAATTTCCCGACAACTTCTACCCAATCATAGCTGGAAGTTGTTTCTATTTTCCAACATGCATGAAATCGTTTCATGTTCTAATACCACTTGATGAAAGACAGTTTCAGGGGTCCATTAAATTGTGATTAAATTTCTTAGACCTATGGGTTATGGGACCACAATATGGACTTAAGTGTCTTGGAAGCAATGAAAAGAAACCACACTTTATATTCCAGCACTCCAAATGAACCTTCGTTTCTAAACTAGTGATCTCTTCTAAGTTTGGTTGTCTTGCAAGATACTTCAATGAAACGAGCTTCATCTGATTTCAATGAGAGATCGACTGGACTCCCATCTTCAAGCTAATACCCAATGCAATTTGGATTGGAATATTTCATGCCTCCACGATATCATTGCGTTTATGGATCACCATGGATCCATCGTATGATCGATGGTGAAGTACCTAGTGTTCCTCTCTCACACGGTTACCAACGCAACGCTCCAATGCAAGACTTCACACACCGAAAACTTCAAACATACAACCCTCATAGTAACGACAACTCCTTCCCATCATCCTCCTCATGCTTTCTTTTAGCGGAACTCTGATTAGTCATGAATCTTCCTTAGATTACGAACCTATATGTCGGCCTCTTCCTTATAATTCCTTTGCAGAATGAATACATGATGATCTCGGTCTGTTGTCAGTTAACCCTTTCGTAGTTGATCTCCTTCATCAGACTGCATGCAAAACGTTAAGAAAATACATATATTAATATCTAGATCATGGGACCCATGAGTTATAATGTGGATCACCATCGATCCATTCTGTGATCAATGGTAGATCTCTCCCTCTCTAACTTATTTGGAATGTGCCTCCCTTTACTCAGCCCTACGACCTGTCCATTGTAATCTCAAAAACGTTATACAATACTCTCGTTGACTTCACGATTACAGGCCCAATCAAGCGACATGCAACAAATCATTAGCAAATCGGATCGAAAAATTAATGAGCATGAGTTTCATAAAACACAATGGTACATTTTTATTACATCGAGCTCGATCATTACAATACTGCCTCTATGGGCCAGTCGCCCTCTTGGCATCTCTCACATGATATATGGCCTATGTATCTATTATGCCCGTAGGCTACATATTTATCGAAACAAATACATCAACGATGAAATAAAAAAATATACGATCTATACACAACCAAATCGTTAATATCACTCAATACAACAACCATATCACAACAAACACACGGAATTCAAGCAAATCACATCATCTTTCCCACATCGACCTTCTGGAAGGTTTTGGAGTTCATTTGTTTTACGATAGGGTTGATGCTCCTGCATCAAACATCCATACATTCTGATGTGCGTTCCCTCCTGTGAGAAGTAGTAGCCCACATATTCACTTATGACTGCCATTGCATTTTCAAACAAGCAGTTTGGTTCTTCATGGAAAATTATTCAGTAGAGAGGCATGAGCAACTCTTCACATATGAGCTTATAATAACTTGCATATCGATGGGCCCACAGGATCTGATAATTGCGTATATTAGAGATTCAACTATATTCCATATGCGCCCCAAGTTAGGAACTGGGTGTCTAGCCAATATGCAATCTATGAGGTATGAATACATATAGAATTATGCCTTCTTTTAGGTTAAACCTCCTTGTGCAGCTGCGATTGACGACGACATGCGGTCTGATATGGTGTCTGCCCAATTAAAAATTATGCCTTGAAAGGCTATGTAGTAAATTAGAGGTACCCAATTTAACTTGTAAATAGTCCCATCTGCCTTGCAGAAAATTATGCTCAGCAATAAAGCTATAATTTTGAAAGGGGTCCTTACGCTTTGACATTCATATTCTCAGATTGCTTTCTGTCTGAGCTACTTTCTTGATACTACCATTTTCTTAGCATATTCCAAGAGGGGTTTATGTTTATACCTTTGATCAAATATTCAATCAACATGGCCTGGGCTAGTGGTAACTTGTATGATGTTTCTATATGAGCTCGATGGAATCAGGCAAATGCCTCCCCTTTGATGTCAGAAATTATTCTTGATTTGGGATCAACTTGCGGTAGAATCCATCCGATAACCTCCGAACAGGGAAAGAGTTATGGGCACGTAGCTGCTTTGGTGATGCCTGATGTTTTGATATTTTGATACAAAACCTTCGAGACCTACATCAGGGATATCTTGGTCTCAAATCATTGGATACAATTCCCCCCATTTCAATTCAGGGGCAATTCCTGTTACTGCTTTTGTATCTTCAAACATGGTTTCTATCCTGGTGTCTAATATAACCTCCATGTTTGAATCTACTTCTCTTACCTTAGACTACTTCCTGGCACCCTTCTTAGGCATTTGCAAATCCTGTTTAACATAAGAAAAATGGTACAAGCAATTTAAACAACAGTTTGTTGAAGCAATTTTTCTTTCGTATTACTAGCACTAGGTTGTGTTGAGAGAACAACATACATGCTTTCAATTTTTTTTCTCCTTGTTTCAACAATGTGCAGATGTGTGGGACATAGTATGAAACTAAGAAAGATAAACAAAAAACACTTCAAAAGATTCTTCCCAACATTTTATTAATAAACACACAACAATTATCGGTGGTACTTGTGGTTTGCGATAATGATTAAGCCGATAATTCAATGACGTTTCTTAAGGGATTAGAATTTAGTTTTATGGGAAAAAAGTACGAGTTGTGGTGTGATTAATCTATGGTGGATACTGCAAACCAGGCAACGAATCCATGATCGATGAATCAACTACCCATAATACTACAATGGGGTATGGGGACCTCTAGATACACGTGGGATGCCTCTTTTACAAAAACAAAGCGATTAGTAGCCTAAGAAAACTGCATGGATACCCTACTCTATCTGCCCAAGAAAACATCGGTGGTGCAAAATGCTTTGGTTATCTGGGTAAGTTCCTATGTTGGTCTTATGGCAGCAAATGAATCGTTAGGCTCATCCAAAGTGCACAAAACTACTACTTGGGGTCAAACCACTCCCCAAAACACAGTTAATCCAACGAAAAGCTCACAGGGCACTTGGAACGAGGAAGAGCAAATGCAGAGAGAAGAAAACCTTAAATGCGTGAAACTTTAACAATTCTAAACCCAACGGCTACTCTACCAGGTGATACGGTGAGGAAGGTTCAAAAACCCAATCTAATATAGAAAAAGACAACCAAAACAATAAAACACAACACCCGATAAAAGTTTTAAAAAAAAGAAACTTTTAAAATCCATATGGGCACAGGGTGACCTACCTGTCAGTTGCTGAGAGGTTGCAAAAGCGAGCTGAGCACAACAAGGTCGCATACTTGTCTTCTAACGACTGGTGGATGTGAAAATGATGTTTTTACAATAATAAATAAAATAGCCTCTATCGTATTTATATAAAGTGAAACAAAACATAGTCATTAATGTGGTTGGTGGAGACATAAATGATGTTTGGTGCATACTTTTTCAATGCTCGATCGCCTCCTAATAAACAACGTCGTCGACGTAGTAGACGTTATTGCTTGAGTTGCTCTGACGAAACAACGTCACTAGGAGAGATGCCTCAAAACGAAAGTGTGTCTTATGATTTCCCAATGATCATTTCGGCTCATTTATCTGAGTTGCCGTGATAATCTGTTTCAAGTAAACACACCGATGTCGCAGCTTCTTCTCACGAGTTGATTGGTGTCCCTTTTAAGTTTTGCGCTTTGACCTGCGGCTGTTTCGGTGGTAGTCACTCAAGTGTTTCGAAAGTTCGGTGTTTGTTGGTCAATTAAACCAACTTGACGAGTTCCTCCTACAGTGTCGGCTTAACTCGCCCAGTTGCTCCGAAAAGTGAAAATGATGAAAAACTAACTTTTTTCTTCCGACAGTGTCATCTTAACTAGCCGAGTGGCTCCAATATTGTCGGCTTAACTCGCCTAGTGGCTCCGATATTGTTGGCTCAAGTTGTCGAGTTCTCTGAACCGCATTAGAGAAAAATTCTAAGTTTTACTTAGATGAAAAATCCTTCTTTGTTGGATCTTTCTAAAAACTAACTGTTGAAGTGTGAACTTCTTTGAATGAAAAATAACGAATCTAAGTCTACTTATAAACAAAGTAAAAGGAGGGGCCCTACAATAATAATAAAATGATGGAAGTGATTGCAGCAACAACAATTGGTGACTATCTGGTGAACACAACTCTTTGGAAAATCCATCTTTGAAAATCCGAAATGCTACATGGTACTAGATTCTGAATGTGCAACAAACTTCTTAATATATTCCCCGAGACTCTTTAAAAGGCCAAACTTTATCCAGGGATATAACCTTCGTGCATCACATTGGTCGTCACTTTTTCGGAAGTAACGTAACTAAGACTATAATTCTTGATAACTCTCCTGACGCAAAAGTATGAAATTCATTTTACTTCCATCTTTCAGTTGCCATTAGATATGATTCCACAGGATCGTAAGACAACCAGACAGATGTATTCGTTTATTCCTCATTCCCATGCTATAAGCATTTATTTGATGCTTCTTTTATCAACAAAATTTGTCTTATGAGTCTTCCTTGATGGCTTTCTTCATTTTTAGAATCTAGTGTGGTTCTTCCATCCATAATGTCCTTTTGTGTGATAGTACCACTCTTATCGCAGTGAATGCATAGAGGTATACAAGTTATAATGGTAATGAAAGAGGTGTTCAAGCTTATCTCTACTTTATACTCGTATTCATTCTAGTAGTGATTACGTAACAAGCTGGTTAGATCAGTAATAAGTGTGTTGCTAAGCTACTTACAAACACAAACGTTTAATGAATATTGGTTTTGTTTTAATTACTGATAAATTTGTTTCCTCATCATGCTTATGGACGGAGAAGAACCTTTTATATATTGGTTGTTTAGACAACCCTTTTGATCTGATGATTTATTCTCTCAACATCGTTTCTTTGACTCTTCTATATAAGCTCTTTTGGCTTTTGATTTGTAACGTGGGATCATTTTGACTTCCATACATCCATCAGACCTACTTCCTCTCCATGGGTCTATCGTGGTAGGCTTCTTGAGACATATATTAATGTGAGAGTGTATGGAGCCCCAAGATAGTAATCCAGAGCTCATGAGTCTTAGTTATTTTACTGGGTTTATAATGACTCAAATGTGGACTTGAAGTTGGTTTCCCTTTCTGAAATTGGGCAACAATTAAAAAATCTCATACTGATAAAATTGTACCACGCATGCCTTCCCATAAGCAGCTCCTAACCTTCAAATATCTGTGAGATTATTCAAATACCTATACTTCCAAGCATCAAACATTGAGTTGGTTTTTTTTAAGACAAAAAAATAAGAAATCAGACAATAAGAAGACAAAGACTATGAACCTAAGCAAATCAGAAAAAAGGAAAACAAACTAGAAAAACAAGAAAAGGAAACTTTTATTTATGTACAAAGTGCTCCTAGAACCTAGGTGAAATACTGTTTGAGAGCGAGGTCGTTTACAGGAAGACTTTCTTCCTGTCCTTGTAAATCTTGAAGTTTGTAAGTTGAAGGGCCAAGCTTCTCAGCAACCTGATAGGGGCCAATCCATAAATGTTGAAATTTAATGTGTTTTTCCTTTTCATCATGTGGGTGATCCCACTTTAGAACTAAGTCTCCTACCTCAAATTTCCTCTTACTAGACTTTTGCTTGTCGAACTATCTCTTGAAAATATCCAGATTGTTATTGAATCTATCCTAGGCCTTTTGTCTTGATTCTTCAAGCATGAAAAGAGTATTAATTCGTGATTGTAAAATTTCACTACCAGACCCTCTAGAGGCTTGGGATAACTACAAGGATGGGAGCAGAATGTTTGGGAGTAATATGGCTTCCCTTCCATAGACTAGAGTATAAGGAGAAACTCCTAAGGAATGCTTCGGGGTAACCCTATCTGCCCATAATGCATTAGGGAGAGATATATGCCACTTCCTTTCACTTTCAATAACAATTTTCTTTAAAATTCAAATGAGATTTTTATTTGTTGACTTTGCTAATTCATTCCCCTGTGGATAATAATTGGCTGAATAATGCAGTTTGATTTAATTTTCACAAGAAAATTCAGTTAACTTGATAGACGAGAAATAAGATGCATTGTAAAAAACAAGAGAAATTGGAACCCCAAACATGGTTATGACGTTCTCCTGTAGGAAATTGATGATTGCATCCTCATTCACTTTGCGCAAAAGAATTGCTTCCACCCATCATGTGAAATAGTCTATGGCTGTGAGGATATACTGATGTTGCAACGAAGGGTTTGGGTTAATATCTCCAATAATGTCTATACCCCACTACTCAAACCGTTCTGAGTGGATAACGGGCTGTAATGGTCCTGTTGCTTTCGACAATCTACCACCACTCCTTTGGCATACATCACACTTTCTTGCGTAAGCATGGGAATCCTTGAAGAGAGTTGACCAGCAGTACCCAACTCTGAGTATCTTATGAGCCGTGGTGTCCCCAAAAAAATGTCCTCCTGCAGGACCATCATGCAATTCTTTGACCACCTTAGATGCATCTTCTTTCTCCAAACATCTAAGAAAAACTCCATCATAAATATTTCTGAAAAAGTACTCCATCAATTATCTAATAAGAAGCTGACTTCAATCGGAGTGCCCTTCTCTACTTGGACTTCCCATGTTCTTGCAGATATCCCTGTTGGAGGTAATGCACCAAATCCCTGTAGCAAGATTCGGGAGTAGTGAAAATGGGACATACTTCAATTAGGTTCAATTCAACTTCATTTTCTCAATCATGGTCTTCATTGGCGTGATTCTCCGCAAGCAATTTGCACAACCATTAACCTTTAATAATGGTTTTTGGTTTGAATTCTAGGTCATATTCCTGTAGTGTGGTCACCCAATTTCCTCTTCGCTCGCCCAATTCTTTTTGCATGAACAAAGACCTAACAGTCGGATGAGGTACGATGACTTTCATTTTGTTCTACAAAATATATGGCCTAGATTGTTTTACCGCCTTGAACCCTTCATATGCTTGTTTATCTATGGCTGGGTAATTCAATTCGGCCCCTTGTAACCCAGTGCTCATGAAAGATATCAGATATTTGCCTCCCAACACTCCTTTCTGAGTAAGCACTGTTGCGAGAGACTTATCTGAAGCAAAGGTGTATACGATAAAATCCTTCTCAAAATCTAGACTTCTCAAATAAGGTGCATGAGTTATTGATGTCTTTATGTCTTTAAAGGCAACTTTCTCAATGTCAATCCTTTTGAATTGCACACTTTGCTTTACCATTTGCTGCAAAGGTTTCACAATTTGCGCGAAATTTGGTACAAACCTTTGAACAAAATTAGTTGTGTCCATAAATGATTGCATAGACTCTTTATTATGGGGCATTGGAAATCTGATTTATAGACTCAAATCTCTCTAGATCTATTGAGATCTAGAGATACACCAATATGCATGAGTTTAGGATTAAAGCGTCCATTTTTTTTGTCTTAATGGAATGTAGACACTCCTGAGTAACCCCAATGGCATCTAAATTTTTCCAATTAGGTAAGAAACCAAAGCGTTCCTTAGATAAAACCTCAGCCAGTTTTGGATTGATTCTGTTGGATACAGTTTTTGGAATGATCTTATACACCAAGTTACAGAGAGATATAGGCCTGAAGTCTGATAAAGTCTCAATCTTATCATATTTTGGAATCAATGTTATAAAAGTAAAGTTAAAAGCTTCAGAGACATAGCTTTGTGTTCGAGATTGTTCCATTACCTCCAACAAATCATTCCCCATCAAATCAAAGAAAGCGATGAAGAATCCCACAAGCCAACCATCTGGTCCTGGAATTTTATCTGTAGCAAATTGTCCTAAAACTTTTTCAATTTTTCCTCCAGAGTGATTGCACTTCAAATTTGAATACCTTCATTCTAGAAAAATAGTGTAGGATAATGTCTAATCACCTTGCGCTAAGAACACATGTCAAATCCTCCAAGATCCATAAAATGATTGGAAAATAATTTCAAAGCCTTCTTTTCCAAGTCACATTGAGATGAAACCCAATTCCCATTAACATCCTTCAAATCCCAAATAGTATTTAGATTCCTCCTATAGTTGGAATATATATGAAAAAACTCTGCATTTTTATCATCTTGGGCAATCCATATTTCCCTACTCTTCAATCTCCAAGTCTCCTCCTTCAACTTGAGTAATTTTTCTTTCCTATACACCAATTCTGACATATACACCTTATCTTCTTAAGTAAAAGAGCCCAACAAATTTGCCTCATATACCATCTCCAGTTTTTCCTCTATTTTAGTAAGATCTTACATATATTTATGTTTTTTCTCCTTTTCCCAAAGGATAACCACGTTTTTCAAATATTTAAGCTTGAGATTCAATATTTCCATTGCACAAGCCTCCTCTAGCACCTCAATAGAATTCCAATTTTCTCTAACCAAGGAATAAAACTCTTCCCCTATAGTCCACACATGAAAATATTTAAATGGATATTTATGGATCACATAATACCGAACAAGTTGCAAGCGTATGGGATGATGATCAGAAATTGAATAATTAATCACCCAAGATCTAAACATGCTCAATGAATCTACTAAAGAGTCAACAATCATAAATCTATCAAATCTTTTACTTATCCTTGCTCCACCGACCCTACCATTCTTCTAGGTTGTCCCAAGTTTAGAAGGTACACCGTCTTGTAGTTGTGATCTTTGAAAAAGGTGTTGAAAATATTGTGATATAGGATACATCATGGGACAATTCCCCCAAATTTCATAATCAGATAAGGGAAAATTAAGATCATCAACCAATATTAGGCTAGGGTTTATGAGAATCATACTACAGTCCACTAAATCCTAAAACAACCTTCTGTCATTATAAGGACCATAACAGTTAAAGATTTTTAATGCCTAATCAATACCATTGACTCTTCCATCCAATAAAAAACATACACATGTTTCATATGGATTGAATTCAGATACTAAAGGGTTCCAAATGGCCAATAAACCCCCGATAGACTATTTGCATCCATTCCACAAACTCTCCAATTTGGAAATATTCAAAAATACACACAAGCTTTCAGTCCCAAACACATTGTTTCTTGCACTAAAACTAGATCGGGTTTTACCTGCTTAAAGAACCACCTAATCTCTTAAGATTTTGCGACACACCCAAAACCCCTAGTGTTGAAGGACATCATTAAAATTAATCACCATTCTTCCTCGACATAGTCACTCCCTGAGAATCATAATTCCTATCTCCAAACGAAATAGACAGAGAAGTTGATGGCACAGGTGAACAATAAAAGATTTCCACAAAATCAAAATATGAATTGTGTTGAGTAGGTCTTCAACTCTAATCAATATATATATGTATATGTATATATACATATACATATACATATATACATATATGTATAGGTATGTAGATATACATATGTACATATACATATATATGTGTGTGTGTGTGTGTGTACACATATGCATGTATGTATATACATACACATATATATAGATATATATATGTATGTATATATGTGTGTGTGTGGGTGTGTGTGTACATATACATATATGTATATACATATACATATATACATATATATGTATATGTATATACATATGTGTATATGTACATACATATATATATGTATACATACATATATATACATACTTACATATACATACATACATACATACACACACACACACACACACACACACACACACACACACACACACACACACATATATATATATATATGGAATTCAAATTGAGCACTCACCCACCATTGATTACACTATGATCTATGGTGTAGATTTGTTTGAATTTTCTAAAGTAACTTTACCTTCCACATCAAATCATGACCATTCCTTGTTCAATCCAACGGAGTAAAATCAACCTAGCAACGTTTCCCTCTGCTTAACTTCAACTGTGAAGGCGTCCAGGAGATTTTGTATTATGCGCTAGGGCTTCTTCTCAAGAGTTCGATCCATATGGTACCAGGATCCGATGATGGAGTTGGCCTTTTAAATTGCTTCAACCTCCTAAAAAATATGGACTATTACATTGAGATCAACAATCAATATGCCATTAATAGCTAGACGCGGAGATTTGGAAGCAAATACCAGGTTTGGTTCACTTTATTCCAAGCTATCTCATGCGCTAACAAACTCTTCGATATTTTTGTAGACTCATTCTCAATCACATGTAACAAAAATAAGTGGTACAATTTACCAGAGATCAATTGATCAGTATCATGATCAATTGACTTGATCTCCAACAAGATTCAACACCAGGATTAGATTTATATATACAATGAATATTATCTCAACAGTTACATGGAACCAAATAACTTCATGAAAACCCACAGAGTATAGCTACTATGTTTCCTTATTCCAACAACAACAATAACATGATTACAGTACCATTTTTAAAGAACCACAAGAATATGTTTTGGGATCCTAACAAATAGGATCTACAATATTTAGAGATCACAATCAATCTAAACAAATCACAAATGCTAACTCTTAAAGATTCGAGAGCCTATTTGGTTACAATAGCCATTATTACAACACACACCTCAATATCACTCAAAACTAACTTAATCTAATCTAGAAACGCGATGATAACAAATATTTTATTCTCCTTCCCAATCCTCCTACATCAAGCTTCCGGACTTGAAAAGATTTATGGACTCCTGTCCATGAGCTCTTCTATACAGGTGCCACTTTTCTGTAACATTATGGCTGACAACCATGTTGAATCTTCTACTGGATGGCCTACCCACTTCACTAAGTACTCAAAGTACTCTTTTCCTCTGGTTTTCTTCTTCACTCTCTTGTCCAAGATCTTCTCTGCATGTAGTCTTGCTTCAACTGGCATCTGTTTCTGCCATTGGACTTGTTGTTTGATTTTACTGTTGTCATCCTCTTCCATTGTTCCTTTTGTTGTATCTGCATTGTACTTATATAAATCTGCAACATTAAAAATTGGGGAAATTCCCATACCTGATGGCAATTCTAATTCATATGCACTATTTGAAAATGTTTGAAAATTTCCCAAGAATTTTACAAGGTCCAATTTTCTTATATTTCAACTTGTTATACTCTCCTTTTGGAAATATTTCCTTCCTTAGGTGTGCCAAAACTTGTTCACCAACTTCAAAAGTCTGCTATGCCTTTGTATTTGATGTTGTTATCCTGTAACTTCAATTTTACCTATTCATGAACTTCATGCATTGATGTAACAAAATCCTCTCCAGCTGCACTTCTTCTCTCAGTTCTTCCTAAATCCTTGAGTTCATAAATACCTCTTGGGTGCATTCCATATACAATCTGAAATGGACTCTGGCATGTGCTCCTATTTGAGGAATCATTATAAGCAAATTCAGCTTGAGCGAGTGCTTGATCCCACTATTTGGGACGCTCTCCAACTAAGCTCCTTATAATATTTCTCAAAGTTCTATTAACCACTTCGGTCTGTCCATCAGTCTGAGGGTGGTATGCTGAGCTAAAACTCATATATGTCTCAAGTTTCTTCCACAGGGTTTTCCAGAAATGTCCAAGGAATCTAGAGTATCTATCATAAACAATGTTTTTTGGAAGTCCATGCAATTTTACAATTTCCTTAAAAAACAGATTGGCTATATTTGTAGCATCACTAGTTTTGAAACAAGGGATAAAATGTGGCAATTTGGAGAATCTATCAACAACAACAAAAATTGAATCATGAACCTTCTGTGTTTTTGGCAAACCCAAAATGAAATCCATGCTAATTGGATCCCAAGGTCTGCTGGGAATTGGAAGTGGCGTGTACAAACCTATATTTTGACTTTTACCTTTTGCATGCTAACATATTGTACATTTATCCACAAACTTCTGCACATCTGTCTCGTTCTTGTCCAGAAATAAAAATGTTTATGTTGTTCCAGAGTTTTATCATGTCCAAAATGCCCACTTAATCCTCCTTTGTGTTTCTCCTTGATTAAGTTTTTCCTCATTGAGCATTTAGGAATACAAAGTTGATTAACTTTAAACAATAAACCATATTGTATTATGTATTCTAACCATGAGGTTTTTTCCCTTACTGTTGGATTTTTACAGGCCTCAAATGCTTCCTTGAAATCTACATCATCTTCATACAATTCTTTCATAGAGTCAAACACTGTAACCTGCACTTGATTTTCTTGCATTATCAAAACCCTCCTGCTCAAAGCATCTGCAATTTTATTGAATTGTTCGCTAATATGTTTCATCATAAAAGTAAAGTTTTGCATATATTCAACCCACTTAACATGTTTCTGATTTAGTTTTGGCTATTGCATTATGTATTGCAAAGCATGATTGTGTGAATACAAGACAAATTCTTTCGTCAACAAATAATTCCTCCATTTCTTCAATGATTGAACTACCACATAAAATTCTGTATCATACGATGAGTATTTCTTCCTAGCTTCATTCAACTTCTCATTGAAATAGGCTATGCCTTGTCTTCTTGGCTCAATACAACTCATATGGATTCTCCACTGGCGTTACACTTCACCTGAAATGGTTTTTGGAAATCTGGTAAAGCTAAAATAGGTTGTTCAATGACCCTTTTTTTAAATAACTGAAAGCTCCTTTCAGCTTCAATAGTCCACTTGAATGGCTTCTTATCTTTCTTAATGGTCTCAATTATGGGTGCACTAATCTTGCTGAAATTTCTTATAAATTTTCTGTAAAACTTAGACAACCCATGAAAGTTTCTTACCTCGAAAATGTTATTGGGTGAAGGCCATTCTTGGATAGCTTTCACTTTTTCGGGGTCCATATTTAATCCCTCCTCGGAAATGACAAATCCAAGATATACAAGTTCAGATTTTAGAAATGAACACTTTTTCAGATTTATTATCAATTTCTCTTGCTGTAATTTCTTTAAGACATGACTCAAGTGCCTCAAATGTTCTTCTTTGGACTGAGTGTATATTAGTATATCATCTAGATAAACCATGACAAACTTTCCAATAAAGTCTTTCAACACCTCATTCATTAATCTCATAAAAGTACTTGGTGCATTTGATAATCCAAATGGCATGACAAGATATTCAAACAACCTATCGTTTTTCTTGAATGTTGTTTTCCGCTCATCTCCCTCTTTGATTCTGGTTTGATGGTAACCACTTTTCAAATCAATCTTGGAAAAATACCTTGCACCCTTTACATAGTCCAGTAAATCATCTATTCTAGGCAATGGAAATCTATATCTGATTGTTATTTTGTTGATGGCTCTTGAATCAGTGCACGTCCTCTAGGTTCCATCCTTCTTTGGGATTAAAATGTTGGTACAACACATGGGCTAAGGCTTTCTCTGATCAGTCCTTTATCTAATATCTCCTGCACTTGGTTTCTAATTTCTTCATTTTCATGAGGTGTCATTCTATATGTAGCCTTGTTTGGTAAGTTTAATGCTGGTATCAAGTCAATATGGTGACATATAATCCTCTTAGATAGCAATTCACTTGGTAAATCATTCACCACTATATCATGAAACTCATTTAAATATCTTGAATCTCAACAAGCATATCTGAAATTTCTGTATTTGTAAACACTACCTTAGGCTTACATACCAAAGAAAAATTTACCTCATTATTCTCCACCTGCTGTAGAAATTCCTTACCACTCATCAACAAAGCTTTTGGATCATTATCCCCAGCCGTCTCTTCTTCTTGCAATGGAAACAAAGTTTGGTTCATCCAATATTTTTGAAACTTGTAGGCATTTCTCTTACCTTCCTGTATGACATTTATGTCATATTTCCAAGGTTTGCCCAACAAGATGTGACACACATCCATTGGCATCACGTCATAATGAATTTTGTCCTTGTAGTTGCCTAATTGTAAATCTACCTCACATTGTTCATTTACCAACAACTGATGGCCTTTTTGAAGCCATGACACCTTGTATGGTGTTGAATGCTTAGTCTTCTTCAAATTTAGCTTCTCTACTAATTCAGTGGACACCAAATTGTCCGCACTTCTGCTATCAACTATTACCTTGCAACACTTCCCTTTAACTTTGCACATGGTCTTGAATAAGGTTTTCCTCTGAGCTGGTTCAACGTGATTTTTCTCTAACTTCAGCAACACTTTCTTTAACAAAAGAGACTCACCTGTCTCTGGTGCATTTTCAACCTCTTGTTCCTTTGCTTCTCCTTCCACTGTTGGAGTAACATCAACATTTATTGATCCTGTCTCTTTGTTCTCCACTCAAAAGATCGATATCCCATCTTGCCACATTTATAGCATTTGAATTCTCTTCCTCTGCCTTGGCCTCTTCCTCTAGGAGAGAATCCTCTTTCTTTAAAGTCATCCTCCCGATGCCCTTTATTACTTGAACTATTGGTTCCTTCTCTTTGGGTTGTAGATCTATCTCTATTAAATTGATGTTCTCTTCCTTTGTTAGGACCTCTTCCTCTATTTTACAGCCTCCTTGCAATCTTGTCCTCTGCTTTCAAAGAAATCTAGTAAGCTTCTTCTACTATCCATGGAGTCAATATACTAATTTCATCTTGGATATCCATTCTTAAACCATTTATATACCTAGCTACTTTTTATGTAGTATCTTGCACATAACCTGCTCTTATATTCACTTTATAAAACTCTTCGATGTACTCTCTTACGGACATCAACCTTTTCCTAAGATTTTGCATCTATCTAAATAAAGAGAGCTGATAATCTTGGGGTAGGAACTTACCTTGGAGTTTTGTAATCATTCGGTCCCAACTCTTGATTTTTTGCTTGTTCTTCCTTCTTCGTTCTGTCTACATGCCGTCCCACCATAAAGATGCATGCCCTTTGAGTTTTGTCACATTGAACTTCACCTTCTTTTCATCATTCATTTCCTCATAGTCAAAAAACTTCTGCATATCATTGATCCAGTCAACAAGCTCTTTAGGATTCAAACTACCACTGTAGTTCGACACATTAGGATTAGGTCTCGAGGTGGATCCCAAAACTTGTTTCAACATCCTCAACTCAGCTAATTCTTGAGCTATAGTTTCTTCTTCTTGAGACTCTTCATCCTCACTAACATTATTAGGATCCCTTTATTTGTCACCTTCTATGACATCCAGCCTTGCCTCCAAACGCTACATCAATCTCATTACCTCGGCATTTGCTATAGGCCTTCTACCTCCTCGACCTTTTCTTCCAACCCGATAAGCCATAACTTGACATGAAAAAACACTCTGAGATCTTAATTGATGGCCTTTTTCTTCTAGAAACGATACAAGTGAAAGATAAACTCTTCAACACATATAATAACTAACACCTCAACCAATCAAAATCCTGCTCTGATACCAATTGATGGCACAGGAGAATAATAAAAGATTTCCACAAAATCAAAATCTGAATTGTGTTGAGTAGTTCTTCAGCTCTAATATATATATATATATATAGATATAGATATATATATAGGCAAATGGAATTCAAATTAAGCACTCAACCACCATTGATTACACTCTAATCTATGGAGTAGAGTTGTTTGACTTTTCCATAGTAACTTTACCTTCCACATCAAATCGTGACCATTCCTTGTTCAATCCAACGGAGTAAAATCAACTTGGAAATGTTTCCCTTTGCTTAACTGTAACTGTGAAGGCGTCAAGGATATTTTGTATTATGCGCTAGGGCTTCTTCTCAAGAGTTTGATCTAGATGGTACCAAGATCTGATGATGGAGTTGGCCTTTAAAATCGCTTCAACCTCCTAAAGAATATGGACTATTATGTTGAGATGAACAATCAATATTGCATTAATAGATAGACGCAGAGATTTGCAAGCAAATGCCAGGTTTGGTTCACATTATTCCAAGCTATCTCATGTGCTAACGAACTCTTCAATATTTATGCAGACTCATTCTCAATCACAAGTAACAACAATAAGTGTTACAAGTTACCATATATCATTTGATCAGTATCACGATCAATTGACTTGATCTCCAACAAGACTCAACACCAGGATTAGATTTATATATATAGTGAAGATTATCTCAACAAAAAATGGTTATCTCGAACCAAATAACTTCATGAAAACCCACACAGTACAACTACTCTATTTCCTTATTCCAACAACAACAATAACTCGATTATAGTGCCATTTTTAAAGAACCGCAAGAATCTCTTTTGGGATCCTAACAAATAGGATCTACAATATTTAGAGATCACAATCAATATAAACAAATCACAAATCCTTACTCTTAAAGATTCGAGAGCCTGTTTGGCTATAATAGACATTATTACAACACACACCTCAATATCACTCAAAACTAACTTAATGTAATCTAGAAACATAGTGATAATAAAGATTTTATTCTCCTTCCCAATGCTCCTGCATTAATAGCATCCCTCAATCTAGAAGAGAGTGGAATATACTCATTTATAGGAGACATACCACCCCCCCTAGCATCACGATTTTTAGTTTTCCTTCCCTTTTCTTATTTTTATTCCTATGGTCACATTTTGATGGTGAATGGAATTGATAGGGGTAATATCATATGTGTTTGAAGAGTAGTTTGTATATATAGTTAAAGGGGTCTTAATAGATACATCTAAATATGAAGGGGGGTTCCTTGAATTTTGACATATATCCTTAGAATCCCCCTCAACCATGTTTGAAACCTTAGGATAACACTTATCAATAGAGAAAGAGTGCCCCTCGTGTATGCTAGATGACTTAGAAGAGCTCACATTCCTCCCTTTATATGAAGGAATAAAAGAAGGGTTATGAATAGAAGGTTGAACAAATGGATGCAATAGGTTTTCTAAGAATTCCTTAGATCCTCCCAGTTCATGGAAAAATAGTGGACCATGTACTTGAAGCATTCTTTCTTGCATTAACAGAGACTCCTTTGACAATGCATATGCTTGTCTATTGAATTCCCTATAAGTTTGTTTTAAAATAAGTTCCTCAAACCTTAATTCTATGCCTTTAATGGCTGCATCAAAGGATGTAAACATATGTTAAATGGTTGGCATTTCCTATTATACCAGTCCACCACAATTTTGGAGTCGTCCCAAACATAGAGGGAGGAGATGCTTTTTCCCGGTCAAAATTTAACAATATACATAAAGAAAACACTTTGGTTCTCGAATTAGAGCCAATCCCCTGTATTAAATTTGATATAGAAGTAATGTATAGCATAAAATTATAGATCTCCACCAATCCCACACACCGTTGACATCCCTTGAGTCATGCCATTGAAAAACCCCATGACATTTCTTGATTTACGAAAGGAGTTGTAATAATACGTTCAGACTTTTTGGTAAATTTTTTTATACCTTTTAAAAATAAATTGCTACTTTTAACGCCACTACTAAAAAATCCCAAGGATTTGTCTTCAAAAATCATGTGATTACATGTAAGTTGAATGCTTCATATCAAATAGTGATGGATATATCCAAATTGATTAAGCATAGGAGTCCTCAACCAAGCTTCAAAACAATTGATAAAGAATTGCAATGAGTGAATACGTATATATAGGGGTGATATATTCATTGTTGAGAACATGTCAAGGGATTATGTGAATGTCTTAGGGTAGTTGGAGAAGGATCTCCTCTTATTTAAGGAGTTGTTATGTGACTTATATCTCTTGTGTATATTGGATTTGTGCTCCACACTCACATTTTTGGACATGGTGTGTATTTCTTGTCTCTTGTGCTATTTTGGGGAATTTGGTTCAAAATAATTGGTATTAGAGCTTGAATTTTAGCTATAATTTTTTTCTAGGAGGATTCAAACAATGAAAAACAAAGGAGAATTAGAAGATAGGTCGAGCTATCTATAGTACAATTTCTAGATCCTGCCTCATTATAGGTTCATAATCATACCCAGTGGAATTTAGGGTTTATGACTAGTCCAAAAACTAGTCTCAAACAAACGTTCTTAAGAAAATTGTTACATCTATAACATGTGAGCTCCAAATTGAGTGAGACTTGTTTCAACTAAAAGAAGATGAACTATAATATTTGTGGTAGCAATTTAATATTCAGATATGAAAAATTGGGCGTGTGACAAACCATACACTTTTGGTACTCAGAAAGAGCAAAAACTAACAAGTTTTGGGAAACTTACCATAACTTTTGATTGGAACATCTGATTTGGGTCAGACCTATGGAACTGTAAAGAAAACATACTAGGATATGACAAGATGATTTTTCTGATCCAGAGTGGCCAAAATTATAGAGATATTGCAGTTTGAAGGTTGATGAGTAAAACAATTTCCAAATTAGGGTTTTAAAAGGTATGCTATTTTGAAATCAACATAACTTTGTCTGGAAGGTCATATTTAGGTGATTCAAAAGGAATTGGAAAGAGATAACACAATAGATTATGTTGGAAAAAACCTATTATCAATTTATAATACTATTTGTGATATGTTTAGGTTGTAACTTGAGGGATTTGTTTGGACCTCAATTAAGAAAATTGGCAAAAATGGAAATACCTAGGTTTAGTGGAGATGGACATAAAGATGGAATTGATTACATGGAATGGTTGAGGAGGATAAAGGAAAAGTTTGATCAACCTTGTTATGAACGTAGTTTATATTATGATGGGGTTGTGGAGTGTTGGAGGAGCATTGATCTGAATACTAGAGCAAATGCTACATGGGAATAATTTGAAGAACTATTCTAAAAAAGATGGATGAATGGCTCAAACATGGAAGATATGAATCAAATTTGGGATGTACTGAAAGAAGAAAACAAGGAACTCAAGAAGAATTGTGAGGAATTATAAAAAATACAGTCCCTTAATGAAGCACTCGTTAAGGAGGTTGATAAATTGAAAAAGGAAAAGAATGGGAAAATGGTGAAACGAGGGAAGAATTAAAAAAGAAGGATGATGAGATACCTAGGTTACAAAATGATAATAAAAATCTATTGGATGAGGACAACATATTGAAAGACGGAAAGAAGAAAGGTCAAAATCAAGAAAGAACAAAGATCTTACATGAAGAGACTACAAAATACTTGAAATGAAAAATTGCAAGAAGATTGAAGAAGCTATAAATATAGATGACATAAAAACATAAATGCAATCCAAAATTGATGAATGATATCACATGTAGCTTCAAAATGAGAAGGAAAGCAAGATTCTACAAGGACACCTGAAAAAATACTTGAAGAAGTTGAACTCTTGCTTGAAGATGTACATGACAAACACAAGGGTTCAAAGGCGAGAGTGATCAAAGGCCAAGCACAAAGGACATATGATGCAAATATATTTGAAAATAAGATGAATGACATCAATGTACGAAAGGAAGAGAAACCATAAAGTGTGAAACCATATTGACATCCTCATTACCAAGAAGGATTCCAAGAAAGGAAATAAGATATACTTGACACTATCAAGGAAGAAGATGGAACACTTAACAATATTCATGGAACATGGCACCCGAAAACTATTATTCAACAAGATATTATCAGAGACCCTAAACTGCAACAAATTGGAGAACTCGCAATCACAACATATGGAATCAAGATTATAAAAAAAACTAACTATCAAGGATTGCGACCATAAATAATTGAATTTGGATGGATGGATCACCATTAATGGCAACATGAAAGCATTAATATAAGGAATTCCATGTAAAGACATTAACTACAAAGCTTCGAGGACAAAGCTTCTGGAAGGAAGGTATTATGATATGACCCAAAGGGGTTCGTATATGATCCGACAGATTATTCCTCTTTAAAGATCCAATATGGTACAATGGTTAAATGATAACACCTGCGACGTTTTGTGCACGGTCCAGTCAAAACATCCGGTGGTTATAACGTCCATTGCGCAGTTAGTCTGACGGTGAGGCATAACCATACCGCGTAGCTCGGCGACATTTCCCTTAACAGTTGTGAAAAGGCCGCGCAGTTAATGGTTCAAAGAAGCGGAGGGTGAAAAAAAAATCGAACGGCGAAAAATATAAGGATCGGAGGTCGGAAGAGCTTCTTCCTTCCGCAACGTCAGAGCTCATAAGAGCTTTTTCCTTCTGCAACGTTGGAGCTCACAAGAGCTTTTTCCTTCCGCAACGTCGGAGCTCACAAGAGCTTCTTCCTTTGGCAACATCGGAGAGATAGCGGAACGGGAGCCGCAACGACAGATAGATAAAGGATATTGCAGTCCGCAACGACGGGCACAATCTTGATCGAAAGAATAACGCTTTCGGCAGCCGCAACGGCGGAAGCCCAAGACTTACGGAGCGGCGCAAACAACGATGAGAGGTTTGAAAAGTCAAGGCGAAAATCGGGAGACTTTGCCATCTGCCGTCCGCAACTGCGGAAACCAAAGTAACAATACTTCCGACTCGAAAACCAAATGACAGCCGATTGAGATAGAGATCATCAGAGTAAAATATCGGAGCCCGTTGCGTATCACTCTTCCGCAACGGTGGAAGAGCAGATGACTAAAGCTTCCAATTCAAAATGCGTTCTCGCGGGGACGTTTCAAAACGGTTTTTGCAGTTTGGTACATAGTCTTGATGCCGCGTTCCAGGGAATGGAACAGACGCATTGGCAACGTTTTTGGTTCTTTGGTCCAGTTTTTACCATATGATTGTAACGTTGATAAGGAGATGAACAGCCTGTCAGGGATAGGAAACGTCAAACGCTTGGGTCGCTATTTGGCCGAATGGCATGATTCAGTCTGAACATATGGTAACAGACGTGTGAAGAAGGAGAAAAATCCGTTACTTATGAGGCTTAAATAGAGGAAGCTGGCGACCAAAAGGGGTCTCAGTTCGTTGAGAGCGCAGTACATCATTTTCTCAGTTATAGAAGCTTGGAGAGTTTGCTGTAAAAGGTTCCGGTGCTGTTACTGTGGAAGTCGACATTCTCTGTCATACTTTGGCTTTCTTTGCCCTACGAAGGCTGATTGTAATTTCTAGAGAAAGGTCTTAAAGACTTTGTATAGCATTCTGTTTTACAGTTGCTGAAGTTGTTTCCGGAACCATTTTGTACCATTTTAAGAGATTAATTGGATCGGTACCCATTGGAGAGGGACCCGGAGACGTAGCCCAGTGGAGGGGGTGAACTCCGTTATCAACTTCTGTTTGTGACTCTGTTTCTGTGTTTTCTTCCTTGTATCTGTCTATCATTGTTGTGGTTTTCATTCCTGTTCTGAGCATTTAATTTTTGTTAATGCTGTTCCGTTAATTAACCTGTTGCATGCATTCTTTTACAACAAACTTTTAATGCACTCAAGTTGAGGTCCTACGGATCAGTATACGGGGTTAAATATCCATGATATATCCTAATGGGGGGTCATATATGTGGCTAAATGCATATGTATTAATGTAAATGTATATATAATAGTGGTCGACCCTAATGAAGGGACCACATGTGTAATGAGTGAATAAGCATACATAGGGATAATGCATTCATTGTTAAAACTTGTGAATGGATTATGTAAATGTCTTGGGGTAATTGGAGAAGGATCTCCTCTTATTTAAGGAGTTATTGTGTGACTTATCTCTCTTATCTATAGCATAGTTCAGCTCCATGCTCACATTGTTGTACATGATTTGTACTTCTTGTCTCTTTTGTTATTTTAAGGATAGTGGTTCATAACAATATATAGTAGGTTAATGTCGTAGTGGCATGACATAAATAATTAGTGAGATCTAGTCTATATAAGAGACAAATAAAGTCATGATGGCACACATTTGATTATGATATGGTTTATGGAAGTAAATGGATTATTTTGAGAGTTTTATACTTCCGAGAGTTGTTTCCATGTTCCTATATGGTGTACATTGTTTGTATGTAGATTTATCATTCTTTATTGTGTATTTGATTCATAATATTTGGTATTAGAGTGGGAGATTCTTGGTTGAGCACATGCGATGGGTACATCTCACTATTTGGGGTATAACTTTTTCCAGATACCTATACATTAAATGAGACATAAGTGTTCGAAATAAAAAAAATCATTGAGTTTCTTTTGTCAATACTCCGACAACATACACACATCAATATAGGAGGTATAATCTCCAAGTCAGGCTTTCTACTTAATCTTAAAACCTTGCTAAAACTAGTAAGGATAATTACTTATGTTGTTTAAAATTATCATGCTTTTCTGTCAAAAAAGTGAATATGTCATATAGCAAATGATATGCACATTAGGGTTAGACTGTGAAAACAAATCCACTTACAAAATATGTACAAAAGCCATATAAAAGCATTAGTGTTGATATTTTATGGATGCTTTGCAATTTTGTCCATGTCTTAGTCAATGTTTCAAATAATTTTACTTGATGCTCATTGTTAAGGCAAAGGCATGCATGAGTAATTATACACACAAGAAATGTTAATTGCCTTTCTCTTGGAATCACCTTTTGTCCTTCAACATTTTTGTGTAGGTGTGTTTGTGTCTGCAAGTTTACGTGCCTGAATGTTTATTATGTTTAAAATACTCATATGAAGTCGTTGACAATAAACAACAAACAAAAATTAATGATAACCTTAGATTGAGAGGTTCAACCTCAAAATTTTCATTACTTCAAAGAAGTTGATACCTTTGAACAAATAACAACTACGAGGTTAAGATCTTGGATCTGAGTGTAGTTAGGGTAAGTGCCCGAGAGTTAAATGAGTTGCATGGAGCAGTTGTGCTCATACGTGGGTGCCACGTCAGGCTTTCCTCTGACAGGTGCGAAATGGGCACGGAAGATTACGACGAAGAGATGGAGCAACACCATGTGAGAAGGATTAACTGTAAGGACACGATGATAAGGTATGGAGATTTAATTGATATACTGCTCAACCTGCTCGACAACCTGCCAATCAATGCTTTTGGTTTGGAGGATTCCAAGTTCCAATAATCGTGGGTAGATGTTGTAGCAACTGCAACGTGGTTTGACAGAGGCGAAGGAAATGGTAAGGCAGTTGGTGGCAGATAGAGAGAAATGCTAGGGTGGGCAAGCACAAAGCAAAAACCCTGTAGACCATCCAAGTTGAATTTGGGGCGATGGAGAAAGACTTATGAGGTGAATTAGAAGCAAATCCACCCAGGGAGGAGTATGAAGCCCTGGAACCATGGATAACAGACCTAAGATCCACCTGCGACCGACAATCTATGTATGACCGCTCCATATCTTTGTATTGGGTCATGAAAGGCATGTCACGTTCTTCTAGAGAAAGAAGAAAAGAATAAAGGGGATGAAATTCCAATTCAGTATTGGAAGGACCATCATGTTGATTCCTGATTGATGCAAATGAAGATAGACTTTATTTCCCATCACCTGGGCATTCCTCTTATTCCTTGGGATATTAGTGTGAATGGATAATTCGACTCCAATATGCAGTTGGCGGGCGTGACTATATGGCTTTGTAAGTTTTAAACCTGTGCAGAGAAGCAAAGCATACAAACCCTTTTAAGCAAAACTGATATTACACCACAACATTCACGTATAGACATAAAGATTTACCTTGGAAACCCTTAACTTGGAAAACCGACAAAACCTTGGAGTCACACCTCTTATTTTCTCATTATATTATTATGAATTCTTCACAATACAAAATATAGGTATTCAACTACGTCTAATACCCTAATCCGTTAACCTGGATTATAAAATAGACTCAATCCCTTAACCGGGATTAAATTACATATTTTTAGAAAATTCCCCAAAATAGCCAAAAACACCCAAAAATTGTGGCTCACTACGCTCGTGTCGAAAATGGCCTAATGATCTATTTCCATGAAGTTGCTGACATGGACCATCAGGCGCACCTCCCCCTCACAGGTACATGCAAAGAATACAACATATACCCAACAGGCTCGTCAACGCAGCACAAGGGATTCCAGGTTCCTTGATTCCTGTTTCAAGTTCAGTGCTCATTTAAATTGGTTGGAAAATACATGTGTATAGCTTGTGATAGTCAGTCTTCCGTTGGTCTTAAAGTTGTAGTCCATGGTATGTAGAGTTAGCTAGTTTTGTTGGTATGCTGATCTAGGAGGATATTGGTGGCCACCCACCTATTCCACTTGGACCCCCCACCATTGTTTCTTTCAGTTTTTCAGTTTCCTTAATTGTAGCACAATTTACTATTTTTGGCAGTTTTCGGGTCCTAAACTTCTGGAGCCGTTTTGAGGCCCTAAACGATGCTTTTTCGTTATCGAATGGTCGGGTCGGACACATATTCATCATTTACGGATGTAGTCCTTAAACAGATCTTTTTAACTATGTGTCATGCGCGTCAAACGAAGGTAGTATGCTAAAGTTACGACCTTGGGAAATTGATGTACCAAGTTACCCAACGGGGCCCACATTCTGGCGTTTCACCTCCTAGGGTTAGGTTTTTGGATGTGTAGGGTTTCCATTGTTTCTCAATAACATATAGGCCTTCGAGCCTCATTGTAACACAGAGTTCAGAGGCATGTAGCCGCTACATCTCTTCTCAGAGATAAGCTACCAACACTCTAGCTAGTTTATTTCCATTCTGTATGTAAACAAGTTTCAGTTATTGATTAATGAAATGAAGTGTTATTTCCATTGCATATTTGTTTTTATGGTTATTTGTGTATTTTGTTGCGTTCCTGCATAAATCTGGATCATATGGATAGTTTGCTTAGCTGAAAAGATTGTTATAGTACGAGTCTGAAGGATGGAGAGTCTTAGTTTATTCACAGTGTCTTTTGAGGTTTGAAGTTAAGACAAAGAGGAGTTTCAAAGCAGACCAATGCCCTGTTTTCCCTTCGGGGAGAGGCGATTTTGAATTGGGGTATTAGTATTTAGGTTCTATGCTTATGTATTGGAGTCTTAGGAAGATAGAGACATGCTTAGGAAGATAGAGGCAGGGTTTGGCCTGACTATTATTCGATGTAACCTTCATATATATCTTTATTATATAGTTATTCTTAAAAACAAACTTTGAGGTTAAGATGAATCTATACTAATTTTTAACATTGATTGATCAATTAATTAAAAAAATGATGTTCCATCATACAAATTGTAATAATCCACCTCCTTTAACCACATACTCCAGTCTCTATCTTATGCTTTTCCTATAGTTCCCTCTTTTGAATTTCATAGTTCCCTTAAACTCCATCAATAAAGAAAAGTTAGAAAGGCTTATTGACCTCAAAATGTTGATACTCAATTGTTGAAGAATGATATATCTAACAAAAAATGTTCCTAGTTAAATAGTATGACCTTAAGATAACTCTACAAATGATTAATGATGTTTTCTAATCTTGTAGCCATCAAGTAAGTTATAGTTCCTATTAATTTGAAGTTTGATCCAATTTTTGACTCTCCGAATCAATTTAGAAGTGAACAAAATCCCTAAAAGCATCATTACACTATATTAATGGAACTTTGACCATACATATTTTATTATTATTATTTTTTTAAATCGTTATAAAAATTATAATAAAAAGAAAAAGCCTCATCTACAAGATTAATTCCATGAGGCTATACCGGTTTAATGGGCAAGCTTGGCTTGTCCCCAGAGGCATTCTAGAAAAAAATAGGAGAATACATTTTTAATTCTTTTGGATAGGGAAAGAAGAGTATAGAGGTTTAGCTTGGATAAAATGGTAGAAAATTGCTCTTCCTAAAATCCAAGGAGGCTAAGGAGTAAAAAACATTTTCTCCTTTTTAAAGGCTCCAGGGACCAAGACAGTCTAGAGGATGATCATTGGCTCGAGACAATGGAACACAGTGGTCTACCAAAAATATATTGCGTCGATCACAATTCTAGACTGGATTCATAACTCGAGGAAATCAAGTCAAAATATATCTGTCATTTGGAATTCTGTAATTCAATCTTTTGACTCGATAAGAAATGGTTTGGGTTGGAAAATGGGGAATGGACAAAGTGTAAGAGTGTGCAATGATCCATGGATATGTTGTCGTCATCTTCATAAGCTCTTGGATCATATGGTCTCTTACCTCAGAGATAAAGGTAAGTTAACGCTGAGTACTGTAGCATATCACTCAGCTAGTTCATTTAGGGGACAAGGTTGGATGTGTGCAGATGATTTGGGATTTAGAGGTGAAGATAATCAATGCTGGGCAGTTTATAACGAGAAACTAAACGATAATCATGTTCGACTGGTAGAGGACTATGATTCTTTGGTATTGGCTCCCTGATTCTCACAGGGTATATACTTTGACAGCGGGTTACAGTTCTTTATTCCTGTTAGTTGAAGAAAGCTCTCTTCAATGGTGTTGGGGAAAGATATGGAAATTCCAATGCACTCAAAAGGCAAAGATCATCATGTGGATTCTATTATCTAATAAATCCCTTACATGGGATATCCTACAATGGAAAGGAACAGAGTCCAAGAATCTGTAGCTTATGCAAAATAAATGAGGAGACAAATTTCCATCTTATAGTGGATTGTGCTTATACTCTACAGGTTTGGAAATATATAGAGATGTTTTTAAGAGTTGGTGTTATTTGGATAGGGAACTCTGTTCATGACAATTTACAAAGATGGTGCTCCAATCTATCATATAATGAGATAATGGCTTTACCCTAGTTATTTACTGCTTGGCATATAAGGTCTGCGAGGAATTATATTATATTTGAAGATCATTACTTCCGGCCTCTCATTGTGCTAAGAAGAGTATAGCAATGCTATACAAGTTCCCTCGAGCAAATTTGAAAACAACCATTCACGAGATCAAAATAGAGGTAATCAATATAGATAAGCCATGGGATTTCTTTGATGGGCAACACAAAAGAATCCAAATTAAAGTGGACCTGGTGGAATCCTTCATTTGACAAAGGAGCACTAAATATTGTTCAAAACAGGGAGCACTAAATATTGTTCAAAGCAGGTCTTAGACTTGGAATTAACAACTTTGCAGAATTAAAAAGCCTTTGGTTAGTGTTGGTTACGATGATGGAGAAAAATAGAACTCTAGGTTTTTGGTTACGATGATGGAGAAAAATAGAACTCTAGGTTTTTGGTTATGATGATGGAGAAAAATAGAACTCTAGGTTTTTGGAGACTCGCTCCTCATAATTAATTGGGTTAATAATATACAACGTTGTCATGGCATATATTTGGAGCAACTTTTGAAGAAGGTCAAAAGGCAAAAATTAAATTTGGATAATTCGTCCTTACCCACATCTTCAAACAAAGGAATGCACAAGTAGACGAGCACTTGAAGGTCGGTTTGAAGATGTATTATAAGTGATGGCAAATAGTTGAGAAGACGATGATAAAAAAGAGGAGTATGTGCATCCCTGTTTTTTTAGATCAAGTTAAGATAAGCTCCTTGTCAATTTCAACTATGAACAATCAAGGTTAACATAACTTTTTTTAAAATTTTCAAGTTTTGATATATGAAGAATGATAAAAAAGCATGTAAGTTCAGGCTTCATGGATGCATCAAATGGGAGGTACAAATGAAAATCACCTTTGGAGGAAAGGAATAAAGATCATTTGCTTTGGATAAGTTTTGCTTGAACTTTTGGCTTATGAGGAGTACTAATTTAATGATGAACATTACCTTTGGAAAGATTAAAGATCTATTTGCTTTGAACAACTTTTTTATACGAAGTTTTGTATACTTTATGGTACTATGATATTCTAATGCTATATGCAAAATTAGTTTAGTGATTATGCTTCTACAAAATTTTTTATGATAAAAAGTAAAAAGAGGTTCAAACTATGATGCCGAGATAAGATAAAATTTCATTGGATGCTTTAATGAAGAATATAAATTTGTTCAATATGAATGAAGTTTATTTGAATTTTTTAATTTTATTCTAAATAAACAAAAATACTTATCAAAATAAAACCATTCAATTTAGTCCTTGACTCATATGACTATACACTAAAGTTGGCCCAATTCTTAAGAAATTTTGTCCAATTAATGGATATATAAACTCAATTTATATGGAGATGATTACCTAACCCTAAATGACTCGAGACTAGAACCCATAACCTCCCGTCTAATAGAGAGAGTAACTAACCCTGAGGCTTACTCTCGGCATGACTTTACCATTACGATGATTACAGGATTACTTTACTGGTTTGATATGCATGTATAACCTAATTTACGCTGAGCCATGGGTAAGAATATGAATCAGATTAAGCAAAATTTGAAAAGTATGGCGGGAGAAAGCTTCAAAGTTTAGTTAACTACATTAGGTCAAAGGAATTCAAATATAAAATTGCAATGGCAAGAAGGCAGTTATAAAGAGGAGGGCATCATTTGAATCCGGCCTTCGGATGTATGCAGCAAGAAGAAGCGGGCAACCTCTTACAAGGGCAACCTTTTACAAAACAGGCCATTAAATAAGCAGAGGAGGAATGCAAGCTCCTCCTCCAGAACTGGCTCCAATCCCTCTGAACTCCATCTCAAAGGACAAATGCACACTGGGTTGCCCAATTCTAGACAGTGCTCTGAGAGGAGGAATCCCATGTGGGTCAATAACAGAACTGGTAGGAGAATGTGGCTCTGGAAAGACCCAGCTATGTCTGCAGCTTCTTCTTTGTGCCCAATTGCCCGTTTCAAAAGGAGGACTGGGGTCCAGCTCTATTTACATCCATTCTGAGGGATATTTTGCCTCTCGTCGTCTTCAGCAGCTAGCTCAGGCATTTCTTAGGAATGAAGGCTTCAATCCAACAACCCATAAGGGCTTTTCTAGGGCTGAACCCGAGTTGGGTCAAAGTGGGGTTCAGCCCAAGTTGGTTCCGCTTAGAATTAGTGTCACTGAAACCGAGTTGGTTCAATCTTCAATCAATGAAGCTCTTAGAACTCAGAGCGAGTTGGGCCATATCTGGCCTCAGCGTAGTTGCGTTCAATCTCTGATTAGTGAGTCCAGTGGAGCTCAGCTGCAGTTGGGTCATTCTTCAATAAATCCGTCTTTTGGGGTTGGGGATCAGACTGAGCTGGGTCAAGTTCAGGGCTATCAGTCTATTGGAATTCAACCAGAATTGGGTCACCACGGAGTTCAGGTCAATCAGAAAACATCCACTGAACCCCAACTAGAATTTTTTGGGTGTCAAGACAATCAGAAAGCAAGGATTCAATCCGACATGAACATCATTGCGGTTCAAGCCAATCAGAAATTAAGGATTCAATACCAGTTGGATAACACTGCGGCTGAAATCAATAAGAAAACAACGTTTCAATCTGAGCTGGAAAATATTGGGGCTCAATCTGATCAGAAAATAAGGATCCAATCCGAGTTGGACAATGTTGAGGTTCTAGCAGAGTTTGGTCAGATTCCAGATCAGAAGTTCATTGGAGCTTTGCCTGAGATTGGTCAGTTTCTGAACAGTCAGCCTGATGAACCTCTGTCCCAGTTGGGCGGATTTCCAATCAATCAGTTTGATGAAGCTCAGCCCATACCAGGTCAATATCCAATCAACCAGTCCATTGGCACTCATACAGAGCTCTGGCCCGAGTCTGGTTGCGATTGGAACACTGATTTTGTTGCTGCTCAGGCTAACTTGGCTCACAACGGGGCTTGGGCTGGTTCAGATCAGCATTCAATTTATCAGTCCGAGTTGGGTCAACTTCCCATTAATGGCAGGCTTAGGCAAACTAACGTATGTGCAACTACAGCCAGTTCAGCATTTCCAGTAGAGAAATGTTTTAGCCAACAAAAAATTGGAAAAAGAAAGGGTACGGAGTCCTTAAATGCGAGTGACAACGAGAAGAGAATTTGCTGTCTAAATAACTTGGATGATAATCAAGAAAATGATTTCTGGGGAGCAATCAACAGCACCGAGTGGGAGGTACTGGATTCCATCACTAACCCTCGTGTCAATAAGATGACCTCTGATACAGTTACTAGTAACAGTAATGATAACTCTGCTATGGTAGAATCAGACCCATGTGATAATGTATTTGTTCAGAGTGTTCATACAATAGAAGAATTATTAAATTTCTTAGACCAGACAGAGTTCCTGTTGTCAAGACCCCCTGGTATGCCTGTTAGACTTATTGTTATAGATTCTGTTGCAGCTCTCTTTCGTTCAGACTTTGACAATACTGCCAACGATATGATGAAGCGAGCCAACCTTTTCTTTAAGCTTTCAAGCAAATTAAAATGTTTTGCGCACAAATTCAATCTTGCAGTGGTTGTAACAAATCAGGTTGTGGATTTTATCGATTCCGAGGGATCCAAAGGAACGATGAATGATTTCCAGCTTGGAAATTTTAAGTTTCTGGTATCTTCAGGCCGCAGGGTTGTTCCAGCTCTTGGTTTATCTTGGTCCCATTGTATTAATAGTAGGCTCTTTCTATCCCGCACGGATGAGCCTACAGGCCTGTTCGACCATGCTCGTAATAGTTCCAATAAGACTTTGAATCACAGTAGTTCTGTTACTCCATTGGATGACTCTAGCAACTACTGGAACACAACAGTAAAGCGGAAATTACTAGTAGTTTATGCTCCTCATCTTCCTAGAATTCTATGTAATTTCGTTATTGAAAGAGATGGAATGCGAGGTATTTCCTGTTAAACTATGCTGTTTTCTGTTGTTTGGAGGAATTTCATTACAGTTTCATGTTGCATCTTTCAAATTTTTAAATGTTTTCAGACTTTAGTTAGCACCATGTATTTCCTAGGCCAACACAGATTCAGCTCAAGTATGGCCTTAGATTGTTTTGGAAGGTAATTGAAAAGCATTTATTTTGAATAAAACAAATTTCTTATAGCATTATATGTATATATTCTCTGAAAATTAACAGCAGATTTTGTTTGGAATGCATCCTTTCGAGAAGCTCCATGCCATTGCCATGACTAAAAACCAAATCATTATCAAAGTTACATGAAAATGTGGAGAAATCCTATAGGGAACTACTAAAATAGTCTGGTTGTGTGTGAGTTTGTGAAAGTAATTCCCTGAGAATATACCAAGTGGCTAAGGATCATAGCCAAAGCCCATGTTTGTTGTGCTATGCCTAGGGGCTGTATGCCTTGCAGACATCTTTCTACTTGTGAGTTGCTAGTCGTCATCCATATCAAACTCTTATTTCTTGGATTTTGAATACCTTAGAAATTGTGTGACAAAGTGCCAATAATCTCAACAGCAAGCAGAGGAGACCTGGATGCACATAGAGAAGGCATGTGTGACAGATCTTGATGCAGAGCATCCGTAACACTCACCTCCACTCCACTGCATCATCAGCTATGTGACAGGTGTTGAAACATGGTGGCCTTGCATGCTAATAATGAGCCACGTTCCCTTATTGTGATCATAGAAAAATAACACAGCGGAGGCGATTAGGGGACAAGGGAAAAAGACTTGGGGTCTTGGTTTTGCCTGTGTGCCAACATGTTTGAAGGGAGAATAGGGGGATGTTGTTGGCTGTGAGCTAGTAATTTTGGCTTCTGGAGATGAGTCTTATGTAAACCCGTTTTATCTATATATGAGAGACATTGTTGTAGATTTTCATGCATACTGTTGGATTGTGATATTGTTATACTGTTTACTGCTGCTTTGTAGGCTGTAAGTGTGATGATGAATTTTGAGTCTTTCTGTTTTGAACTGAGCCGCTGCATCAGTTTGATATCAGAGCAACTTGATCCTTTATTCCTTAGAGAAGAAGATGTCCCAGTGGAGAGCAATTGTTTCAGGTTTATACCTATCTGCTGAAAACAATGAGTTAGTTTGAGAGAAAAACTAAGTGTGCTTGGAGGAGCGCTATTGCACAGAGGTGCATTAATATTGCTGGTTAAATTGCAGCAAGTTAAAGATGGTGAAGGATAAGCAGGTGAGTCAAGAAGAGAAAGAATGGATCAGGGCAGAGATACAAGCAATTAGGCAACTAATCAAAGAGTGTGATGAAAGATTGCAGAGCAAAGCAGAGATCTGAGCCTTAAGAAGAAGGATAAGGGCCTTGGAGGAAAAAGAAAGACATCAAATTGAAAAGGGAGAGATTTCAAAGGGGGTCTTTGCTGTGGAAGTGCTTTCCTACCCAGGTGTGTGCTGTTCAGAGCACGCAGCAAAAGGCTAAGAGGATTGAGCTTGTATAAACCTACATGCATGCAGATAAATGTGAGGAGAAGAATGATGCTATCAATTGCATCCTTGTAATGATTGAGGAGAGAGAAGAGAATATTTACCTTCCGTTGGAGATAGTTGCAGCAAATAGAGAAACTGTTAATGAAGATTACAATGTTGTTGGAGAATGCAATGTTGAAGAAGAATACAGTGCTGTTGAGCACATGGGAGCACAAAACGAGCAGCAAATTCTTCCATTGGTGAAGAACAAATGGTTGGGCAACGTGTAAAGATTGTGTCTGAATTTGTAGACAGGCTATTAGGTTTCGATGTTGGGAAGGAAAGGTGCTTCTCTGAGTTGGCAATAAGTGCAGCTGTAGGCATGCAAGGAGAAGACCTTTTGACTTCGAGAGTGGACAATCAGATCCAAAGGTCAATTGGTGGAAAGAAGCATTAAGGAAAGTATATGGAAGAAGATCGTTACAGAGAATCATTGGTCGATGAAATCTTGATTAGTACAGTGCCAATGCAACAAAGTAAAGTTGGGGGAGCAAGGAGAAGACCTTTTGACTTCGAGAGTGGACAATCAGATCCAAAGGTCAATTGGTGGAAAGAAGCATTAAGGAAAGTATATGGAAGAAGATCGTTACAGAGAATCATTGGTCGATGAAATCTTGATTAGTACAGTGCCAATGCAACAAAGTAAAGTTGGGGGAGCAAGGAGAAGACCTTTTGACTTCGAGAGTGGACAATCAGATCCAAAGGTCAATTGGTGGAAAGAAGCATTAAGGAAAGTATATGGAAGAAGATCGTTACAGAGAATCATTGGTCGATGAAATCTTGATTAGTACAGTGCCAATGCAACAAAGTAAAGTTGGGGGAGCAAGGAGAAGACCTTTTGACTTCGAGAGTGGACAATCAGATCCAAAGGTCAATTGGTGGAAAGAAGCATTAAGGAAAGTATATGGAAGAAGATCGTTACAGAGAATCATTGGTCGATGAAATCTTGATTAGTACAGTGCCAATGCAACAAAGTAAAGTTGGGGGAGCAAGGAGAAGACCTTTTGACTTCGAGAGTGGACAATCAGATCCAAAGGTCAATTGGTGGAAAGAAGCATTAAGGAAAGTATATGGAAGAAGATCGTTACAGAGAATCATTGGTCGATGAAATCTTGATTAGTACAGTGCCAATGCAACAAAGTAAAGTTGGGGGAGTAGATTTTGTGTGCATGAAAAATTTAAAAGAAAATGGTTCCTTTAGCGAAGATGAAGCTGACAAAGTTATAGTAGAAGAGAAGCTAGTTGATTATTTGCAGTTCATGCATGTAGTAATAGAGGTGCCAAGGAAGGACATTGAACAAGGTGTAACTGAAGATTTTATGGTAAAACAATGAAGGTCTCTTTTATGTGTTTTGTCAAGCACTTAACATCTTAGTGGTTTTGAACTCATAAACATTTTTAGATTTAAAGAGTTAAAACACATATGTCAAGTACTTCAATTAAACAAACTATAAACATCTAAACATCAACAGTATTAACACAATGTTTTAGGTCAAATTGACAAGGGCAAAACCCATATTAGCAAAACAATATTAACAAAATCACTTATCTCAGCCTTCAAACTGATGCCTCAGTTTTGTGCCATTGAACAACAGTTCGGCTTGCCCGCATGTGTCAATCTGCTGTTGCTGTAGATCCATTCAGATTGATGATTATCATGCCCAGAACTGCCTCAAATTGTGCACCACAGGTGCTAGTCTGCTACAACAATGAATGAAGCTACAAATTGTCAATTTTTTGGGAATTCGTGCTGGTTTAAAAATGCTCCAATTTGCAAATTCGTACCAACATTTAATGTTGTCCTTCTTGTGCTATAAATTTTGTTAGTCTTCTTGGGAAATGTGCCAGAAACTAAGTTGCTAGGAAATGTGGGTACAGGTATGAGTACTGGTACAGGGACGGGGACGCCACTTTTTGAAACAGGGTACTTGGGTACGTTGGAGGTACTGTTCACACATACACACACACACACACACACACACACACGTGTGTGTGTTAAAATTTATAAAAATAAAATATTTTACACTCACATCATACACGCATATTTGATATTTCTAAATTCAATGATTCACATGAACATTTGCATTGAAAATTTGAAACATAAAATAATAAATTTGATAAATTATATGACATAGACTCATAGTAGATATCAACTGGAAGACTGAAGTTATATTAATATAATTAACAACATAAAATATTATATGTCCACGACACCATGAGTTCAAACTTCATTGCCATACTCCATCCAAAATTTGCCTAAAGGCATTTTTAGACATGAAAAAGAAAGTTCAAAACAGTAAACATTGAACATGAACAAGATAGTTGATTTGGCTTCCTCAAGCCATGTCATCAACAACCTTAGGATCAATGTCATTAGCATCACTAAGGACCTTTGTCACATCGTCGCTGGAGTAGTGGGCACAGTGCACTAGCAGTGAGAAATGCAGTGTTGTGCTGGTTTAGGTAAGGGGCAAGGGCCCACATAACATGTGTTTTATTATTTAATTTTTAAGATTTTGACCTTCAAACTTTGCAAATTGACTCATCTCGAACAACGAGCTAAGATAAATTGTCCAACGGCTGTACCGGTCGCATACCCAAACACGTGGTACGGCATACCAAAATCCATGCGAGTACCCTATTTTCATACATGAAGTACGTGGTGTTGTTCGTCGATTGCACCCAGCAGCAGAAATTTTTCGAACGCTGTCTTCTCACTTTGGAAAGTGGGAGAGGTGTGACCTTGGGGGCAAGCACAAAGCCAGGTACTGTCACCTACTCCTAGCTCCTCCGTTTAGGCTAACTCCTAACGAAGCCAAGGGGAGTAGTCCCTAACAAAGAGTTTTCTATGGCTCAATGTTTAAGCTAAGTTTTTGATGTTTGGATGCGGATGGGTGTTGTTTAGGAGTTATTGTGATTAAAAATGATTAAAATTATGAATTTCAAGCACAAGAAAAAAACAATCCATGTTGCTGCACTAGATTAAAAGATGAGCAATATATCAAGACTTTATAAGATAAATATGCATTCACAGATAAAGATTTAAATAAGTTAAAGACAAGTGATCCAAATGTAACAATCACGCATAGATTAATAGACCAGTGTCTTTATGGAGTCAAAGCTCTGCAATGCTTTAAGAAATAAAACCAAGTCCTGAAATAAAGCTAGTGGATGTAATGTTGTGCAAGTGCTTTTGATATATTTTAAGTGTTTTAAATGGTCTTGTTTAGGGCTTCAGCGAAAGGTTTCAATAGCCGAGAAAATCTTCCAAGTTAATCCGTTGGAGACATGACGGCCCGCCCAGTATCTCAGGCTGGTATCGCGAAGATTGACCAACTAGCTGAGACTCTAAACAGCGGGGAGTTTCGGCGCCTTTACTAAGAAAAACTTAGGAAATTTTCTACAACGCCGGTGCGTTGGTTATGGGTAAAATTTTATTGTGTTTTTATTTGCGAACTTAGCAAGTCCGTTCACCGTTCTGAGTACGAGTCCAACTCGAAAGTCGGCAGAGCATACTAGGTGAAGGATAATCAATGAAGTAAATTAATTAGGGGAATGTGAGTTGCAAAATTTTATTAAGTAAATTAATTAAAACTCTCTGATAGAGAGCGCTCTTGACTTTGGTCTTATGACAACAGTTCAAGAGACTTAGCTAAACTATATGCTTGATGCAAGGGTATGCAGTGGGAATGCTCTCCGATAGAGAGTGTTCTTGACTTGGATTACGACAAGTTCAAAAGATTTTAGAGATTAATTGATTAACTTATAAAATGAAAAGACTAATCTACTCAAGAATCTTTTTTATGTTTTTTAGGCCTTGATCAGGAGAGCATGGGGGTAAGTAAAAACCGAAATAAAAGACAACTCTTCGATAGAGAGCACTCTTGATCCACAAAGTGAGATTCAAGAGATTTTGATATTTTTTGTTTTAAACTTTTAAATGAAATAAAAGCAACTAACTATCAATTAATCAAACAAGTTTTCTTTTCTGAAGACTTTTATGTAAGCAAACATGAATTCAAACCTAATCTAGCATGAAAATAGATTGCATGAGAGGAAACTAACGAGAGTATGCTAATGAAATAAAATCTAACTTAAAATTTTTAACCAAATGAAACTAATTATCCCTATTCTACTTTCATCATTTTATTTATTTGCAGGTATAAAGCAAAGTTAAGAAAAAACTTGAAATATGGACAATGGCGATACAGGCTTCTCTCAAAAGGGGGAAGTGGGGTGTGGGAGTTGTAATCCCACTTGCTCTTTTATTAATTTTTTACAATGCCTTTTGAAGTTTGAATTCTTTTTGTGGTCTTGAGAATGTCTTCAAGGCAACCTGGAGAATGGGGATGAAGAAGGGGGAAAAATGAATGTTTCTTGGAGCTTGTATCTCTAATTTTTTGCCAGCATTTCCGCTTAACCTGTCATGAAAAGAGAAAAACCAACGAGTTATTTTCTTGCAAAATGATGGATTAGACAATACAATACACTAAAAAATTACACTTAGTACTTAAGCAAAGATAGGAATTTTTATGCTACTTCAAGTCCTAACTAGATCTAAGTAAAATGCAAAAATTTGACACTTCCTAGATCTAGAAATGAGAGCAAGTAAGATGCAAACGATTAGCCTTATAGATCAGATTTTTACTTGCAAACATAAAGTGGAAAAATTGAAAAATTGAATTTTAGGGTGAATAAAGAGATAAAACCACTTGGATCTTGAATCTTTGAAACCACTCTGGATCCCAAATAGCATGCAGTTGCTAGAAACGTATGCTTGGCTCCAAGAAAAGGAGATGCAACTTAGCTCAACCTTTTACTTGGTGCGGTGAAATGATCTGCAAACAAAGACTTATACACTTGCCAAAACGGGGATTAAATCATGTATTATTTATTAAATGAAATCACAAAAGCATGAAATATAACTGAATAAAACAATGCTCTTTAAGATTTCTGGAAGCAAATGAAATAAATAGGTAACTTGAAAGCTACAAATACCTATTCTTACGTGCTTTTATAAGCCCTCTAAAGCATGTATTAATACCCACAAATTAGCAAAAACAAAGAAATTGAAATAATATCACCTCATTAACCAGATCATATGCATCCAAGATCTACACAGCATGAGCCTCCAAAGCCTTTCTTTATTAAAATAGGTTGCATGAGAGCAACAAGCATTACAATATTTCACTAGAGGTTCTCTACATCAATCATCCACCCTGATAGAGCTGAAAGAGCCTCTATTTATACAAAGAGAGCAAGCTATAACCCTAAAACCAAATATCCAAACCTAACTGGCTCGACACATAACTGAGAGCCCAAACCTGAAAATAGGTTGGTGTGAGTGAGGGGTGGCCTCCACTTAGGCAAGGCGCCCCCCACTCCAACCCTAAACTCTAAAATCCATATATTGATAAGCTCACACGTGTGAAGGCGCCTCCTTGAGGAGAGAGGGGCGTGAGCATGAAGATGAAGGCGTGAGCTTGAAGGAAGAGTTAACTGCTGATGAAGGGTGCCGAATCCTTTAGGGTTTGTACCAACATTATTTGCATTTATTTCCCAGGTTTGTAATGATCACCAGATCAATCACAGTCTTCCAAATCACCAAATTCATGAGTTTAGCTGGAGATAACAAGTCTGCTAACTGAATGTATCTTTAATGCTCTCCGATTGTTGACTGAAGAGGATTGGTGCTGAGTTGAATCGTCATAAATGCCCAATGCCATGTCATTTAGCCTTTTATTTTATTCAATTTGGTTAATTTTGGAGAGTTTTTGATTTTCTCCAAAATATTCATTTTTAATATTTTAATTAATAATTTCTCCGTAAATGACTTTTTTGAGAAATTATTAATTATGAGGCTGAATGAACTTCTGAAACTTTGAGATAGCTGGCTGGCTGATCATGAATGATTTTTGGCTTAAAGTTACAGCCTTCAATCACTAAATTCGGGTTCTGGATGACTAACTTATTACAAAATTAAATTTTCTATTTAAATTATGGAAAAATTTAATTAAAAACTTAGAAAAAATTAAAAGAATTAAAAAATAAAAAATCCAAAATTTGACGCGTCCGGTAATTTTTTTTTTTGAGGGTCCTAGTGACTTAGGACATTACCATAGTCTATTATAATAATGTCTAGTAGGTTTATACATACTCAGTTGGGCTCTAATAACCCTCCAAGGCCCAGATTTCAAAATCGAGCATTCCAGCTTTGGAGGAAGCAGGATAAAACCTCGTTAATTATACTCGGCTATAGGCAAAGCATAATTGTCAAGGGCCAAATACTCCCTGGAATACCTTAGTTGAAATTCTACGTCTTAGGAGACCGAACCACTCAAAACACCCTACTAGCACATTTTATTACAAACCCCGCGGGGCCATGGTCATAATTATTCAAAACAAAAACTGACTAGGCACAAAGGCAGATCATCTGATACACTAGAAACAAACATTTATCATGTTTGTCAAATGGTGGCTCCTCAGGTAACCCAACTATGGTACAAATAAGTTGGCAACATCTAGCTCCAACTACGGGACGGGTACTCGCTTGATTTATTGATCAAAGAGAGTGCCTGAGAATCCAGGAATCTTTGGTACCTGTATATAAACAGAAGTGTCTTAGTTCCATGTATATGATATAAAAAATAAGCCATGATAAAATACTAGAAAAATATTTTTTGCTTTTCAAATCAAAATGCATAAAATACAACTTTTCTTTTTTAGCATATAAATGAAATATGATACAAATGCTAATATACAAAAGTTAAGATACAACATTTTACATGGATATGATACATAAAATATGGTACAAAAATAAAGTACATAAAAATACAACAAGGATGGGTTTAGAAAAGCCCTTGGAGGTTGTTTCGATAAAAGGGCTTCAAGTGTTGGCCATTCACGGGCAAGTTTAATGTATCTCCATCCATGGTGTTAAGTAAAAAAGAATTTGTGCCAGCAGTGTCGCGGATGATAAACGGGCCTTTCCAAAAGCTATCAAATTTTCCATGCTTCCCAGGCTTCTCCCTTCTCTTATCCCATAAGAGAATAGTATTCTCTATTTGGAAAGATCTCGGCCTAGCTGACTTATCAAAAGTGCCCTTCATGCTTTCTTGATGCCTGAGGGACTGATCAAGGGCAGCTCTTCTAGATTCATCCAACTCCATGATCTGATTGATCCTCTGTTCCATTTCCAATTGTTCTGTGCCATATTCACTTAACATTTTGAAGATCGAAATTTGCATGCTGACCGGAAGGGTGGCTGTGAGTCCATACACTAACTCAAAAGGGGATTTCCCAGTTGAGTTCTTGTTAGTGATCCTATTTGCCCACATAACATACTTAATCTTGCTATCCCATGATCTTTTATTATCACCCACAGTTTTCTTAAGGATAGGTTTTTATTTGTGGACTCAGCTAGTCCATTACCCTGTGGATAATAATCAGATGAGTGGGATAGGATAATGCCATATTTAAAACAAAGATTATTTACTTTTTCAGAACTGAAAGCTTTGGCATTATCGGTTGTTATTTTTAGGGGAGTTCCAAATCTGGTGATGATTCTCTCCTTGATGAAATCTATAACAACCTTCTCAGTGGCATTTTTAGTGGGTATGGCCTCTACCCACTTGGTGAAATAATCGGTTGCCGTAAGGATCCAACAAAAACCATTGCTAGAGTTATCCTTAAATTTGCCGATAAAATCAAGCCCCCATTGCTGAAAGGGGGCAAGGACCACAACAGGTGTAAGGGGAAGCGCAGCCAACTTTTGCTTCCCAGTGAAAAGCTGACACTCTTGGCAACACTTGACATGTTTATGAACATCTGCAAAAATGGTGGGCGGATAATATCCAGCTCTCAAGATCTTGTGGGTAGTTGTATTTGCTGCATAATGGCCTCCACAAAATCCTGAGTGAAATTCTGCCAAGATTTTCTTGGAATCTTGTTTGTTTAGGCACCTGAGTATGATACCATCTGGGTTCCTCCAACCCAGACCCTCTTGGGTAAGGCAATACCTAGCAGTCTTGAGTCTCAAAGCCCTACGCTTGTGACCTTTGAGGTGATCCGGGCAAGTGAGATGGAGAAGGAAGAAAATGATATCGGAATACCAATGATTGTCAAGCTCTTGAAGGGCAGGAGTCATGGCTGGCTGAGGAGCATTATTTTCGGCAATCATTTCAATAGCTTCTTCATTCTTTTGGGTAAGCATTTTGGCAAGGCCCTGACCTTTGATTAACTTAGTGGGCTTTATTTCAAGGTCATACTACTAGATCTTGGACACCCATGTGCCCCTTACTCCTAAGCAATCCTGTTGAGACAGGATATCTTTCACTGCAGTGTGGGGAACATATCCAATAACTTTAGAATACCCAATATAGGTTCTGAAATGTTTTAAAGATTTAAACAAGGCATAAGCCTGCTTTTCCATGATGGTATATTTTAATTCGGAGTTCTGCAAGGCTCTACTCATGAATGCTACAGGTTGCTCGAACCCTTCGAAGTTCTTTTGGGGCAACACACTGGCAATAGTGTCTTCTGAAGCAAAGAAAAAGATCATGAAATCTTTCGCGTAATCCGTGCTGACTAAGACTGGAGACCTTGTAATGGCATTCTTTATAGAACCAAAGGCTTCCCTTCCTTCACTAGTCCATACAAACTTGGCATTTTTCTTAAGTAACGCCTGCATAGGTTTCATTAATTCGGTCAAGTTAGGAATAAATCTTCTGATAAAATTTATATGACCATTGAAGGATTGGAGGGCTTTTACATTCTTAGGTAGGGGAATCTTTCTTATGGCCTCTATTCTTTCAGGGTCAATCTTGACACCGTCCTTATTGATGATGTGACCCAAGAGTTTTCCTTCTTCTATGCCCAAAACTAACTTAGCCGGATTCAAAGAAATACCATACTTCCTACATCGCTCAAATATCTGCCTGAGATGACCAACATGGCTGGATCTTTCTTTCGAAATTACAGTAAGATCATCTTGATAGACCTCAATGATTTTGCCAATCAACTCCTTGAAAGCATAATCCATGGCCCTTTGGAAAGCAACTCCTGCATTTAAAAGGCCAAAGGGCATTCTCAGATATTCAAAAGTGCCCCAAGGAGTTGTGAAAGTGGTTTTATGCCTATCCTCTTCTTGCATGACCACCTGATTATAACCAGAAGAACCATCTAGCATCGACATCATGCTTGATCCAGTGACCCGTTGGAGGAGGGTCTCCATGTTGGGGAGGGGGTAATTGTCCTTCTGACATGCTATGTTTAGATTTTTGAAATCTATACATATCCTTAAACTCCCGTTCTTTTTTCTAACTACTACCAAGTTAGAACACCACGTTGAATGTCTTGTAGGAGCTATTATTCCTGCTGCTAACATTTTTTCTACTCCTTTTTTATGATTGGTGCTAACTTAGGATTTATTTGCCTAAGTTTTTGCCTGAAAGGCTTGCCCTTTTGACACTCTGGTTTCAAGGGAATGGTATGTTGAAAAACATTTTCCCTATATGCTTTGAGTTCGTCATAAGTAAAGGCAAATACATCCCTATACTCTTTGACCAAGTTTATAAGGCTGTTCCTTTCTTTTTCGGAAGTACCTTTTCCAATTTTTATTATTTTAGGTTCCGTTTTCGTCCCAATGTTGATTTCAATGTAATCCCCCGGTTTCATTTGCTCAACATTACTCTTTTTTTTGTCCTGTCTGTTAAAGATGTTTTCTAAGGCAACTAGACCACGTGGGACAGGATTATTAAACTGGTCGCCTTCTCCATGGTACTCTTTATTTTCCTCCTGATCATTTACTTTAAAGTTTAGGAATTCATCAACATTATGAATAAATCTCAAAATTTGCTCGTCATCTTTAAAGACTTGCCAATGTTCTACATTATCAGGAACAGAAGGTCTGAAGTTAATCTCTAAAAGACAATCCCCCTCTAACATTTCATCAGATGGCTGAAGAGTTGACGCTGAAACTGCAAGCTTATCGGAGGCACTATTCTGATCTCTAGGGATTGCTTCTATATTAAGGGCATCAAAGAATTCCATTGTATCCCAGATTGCATTTCTATATATTTTTAAGTCTTTGACACTTACATGCAAATTGACCCTTAACTTGTTGGACAATTAAGTCAGATTCCCCTTTAATGCTAAGCAATTTGATCCCCATGTCCTTGGCAATCTCAATGCCTAGTAGAAGTGCCTCATACTCCGCCACATTGTTTGTTGCTTCAAATTCCAATCTGAAAGCAAAGTTGAAAACCTTACCCTTTGGTGAAATAATGACAACCCTAGCCCCCTTGCCTGTTCTAGAGTAAGCACCATCGAAATTCATCCTCCATAATTCACTAAGTTTTTCATATTTTATTTCTTCTTGGAGGGGTTCCAAGATGGTGTAGTTGATTTGATAGGTCCCATGTTCATCAGTGTGGTAAGCATACTCTTTTAATGGTGTTTGAGGGTTTTCAACATGGTGTCTTTTCTCCTTTTTCGAATACAACTTTACAAGTGAAAACTTAGATACTGGTACGGTGGCATAGGTCCAATCCATTTGAATTGATCCTCCCAAAGTGGCACCCCATTTCCTAGAAAGAAACATCCCCCACTTGTCTGGCACATCAATAACAAGGATGTCCATGGTGATCTGGATACTTAACCAATCTAACTAATTGATTCTCAATCATCCCTTCAACTTTAACCGGTCTAGAGTCCATGGCACATACATTTTGGTATGGCCTTGTAGTTCTTAAATCAAGTTGCTGCATGACTTTTTTGGTCATGATGTTGGAACTAGATCCTTAGTCTAACATACAATTGTGTAGAAGAAGATCACCCATCATCAATGATACATAAAAAGGGGGATGATCTTCTTTTCTTGGGTCCCTAGTATGTAGAACTATAGGTGGATCGTTAAAGACATTATTTGAGGTTTGCTCCACGGTATCGGAAAAAGTGACCTTCTTAGGGGTAGGTGGCTTTACAGGATTTGAAGGGCTTTCTTCAGTTCGAGGATCAACATTACTTGGAGGGTCTAGGATTTTCAAAAGTCTCTCTCTTTGGCCAGGGATTTTACATAATTCAAGGACTGGAACATGAACTTTTGTATTTGCTAGCCAATTACCTAAGTCAAAACTTAAATCAACAATTTCTTTAGTTTCTACTTCTTTGGGAACATTAGGAGCTATTACCTTGGGAATATTCTGTGCAGAATACCCATCTCTTGCCTTTCTTTGATAAGTTATTCCTTTGAAGTTTTGAGTGTTGTTGATCTGCTCGGTTGAAGGCATCTCTCCATAGTATTGAGTTAAATTGTCAACTTTCTTTTCATAACGATTGGCCTGTGGCCAATTTCCTGTGGAGATGCTAGCGATGTCATCTATGTTGTTGACGTAATCAGGCTCGCTTGTTGACGTACTAGGACCACAACCTTTAGGGTGACCATGCTCTTGAACATAGCATGCATAGTGGCAATTAGATTCCTCATGGAAGTCTCTACATGCCCTACAGAATGGCTTGTAATTATTAACCATGTTAGCAGCCTCTAGCTGATGAGGATGCCTTTGCTTATGGTTGGGAGGCTTTCTTTGCCAAGTTGGCTTGGTAGGAAAGGTTCTTGGAGCAGGCTGAGTTTGAGTTCTTTCCATAGTTATCACCCTATTCTGTATTTCCTTCAACTGTGCTAAGTGTTTATGTTCAGCTTCTTCCATGTTTTTCTTCATTTCCCTTTTCATTTCTATCATCTGCTTTTCATAAGCATCCTTCATAGCTGACAAATGATCCTTATCTTTGGGTTCATTAATTTTCAAAGGTGTTGAAGACCTTGATTAATCCTGGAGGTTGGATTCACCTGATGACTGGATGTTCAAGTCAACCTTAATTGCCATTTCTTGAGCTTGGACCAAAGTAGTGGGCTCCTTGTCTCTTATCTAGTATTGCATCTTGCCACTAAGTGCCTCAATGTAATAGACCAGAATGGTTGGTGCAGTTGGGACATAAGCAGTAGGGATAACTTTTGACATTTCGGTGAATCTAGTATTGAACTTATCCATCGTTTCAGTATCCTTCTTTTTTATGTTGGTCAGAGATGTAAGTTGATGTCGAGGTTCTTTCTTTTCACCGAACTTATTGGTGAAAGAGGTTTTGAAAGCAGCTAGAGTATCAAAAGCGTTGTCTGGTAAATTGTTATACCAGTCGCCGACTTTTCCATCCAAAAATAGAGCAAATAACTTCATGTAGACATCATCATGCTGGCTTACAGGATCACTGACATAGGCATTGATGCATGAAAAGTTCCTGAGGTGCATGGCGGAAGTTGTGGCATCAGTGCCGGTGTACATTGGGAGTTTCTCGACAGCTTTGTCTAGAAGACGATGCGGTTGACCTGCTATCTGAGAAAAGTCGAGTTGAGTAAAATACTCACCCATTATGTCGGAAACACAAGTGTTAATGTTTTCTTGAGAATTATTTTCTAGAAATAGACTATGGATGTCCGATAAAGACTGAGATCTGAGATCTTGAAGGATCCTACGAGAAGCAAGTTTATTTAGCTTCCTCCTATAAACCTTTTTTAGGCTTAGCGATAAAACTAAGTAAACCTTCAGAGTTTCTTTTGGTTGAATACCTTGGTAAAATTAAAGACAGTGGAGTTGCCAGATGGATTTCAAGTCTAAGATCAGCGAGTTGATTAAACTAAAAAATCTATCAAAAAGGTTAAAATTAGAAAAAACTAAGGTCGTCCAAGAACAAAAAAATTTGTCCCCGGCAACGATGCTAAAAGATGTTCGCCGATTGCACACCAGCAACAGAAATTTTCCGAAAGCTGTCTCCTCACTTAGGAAAGTGGGAGAGGTGTGACCTTGGGGGCAAGCACAGAGCTAGGTACTGTCACCTACTCCTAGCTCCTCTGTTTAGGCTAACTCCTAACGAAGCCAAGGGGGGTAGTCCCTAACAAAGAGTTTTCTATGGCCCAATGTTTAAGTTAAGTTTTGATGTTTGGATGCGGATGGGTGTTGTTTAGGAGTTATTGTGATTAAAAATGATTAAAATTATGAATTTCAAGCACAAGAAAACAACAATCCACGTTGCTGCACTGGATTAAAAGATGAACAATATATCAAGACTTTATAAGATAAAGATGCATTCACAGATAAAGATTTAAATAAGCTAAAGACAAGTGATCCAGATGTAACAATCACGCATAGATTAATAGACCAGTGTCTTTATGGAGTCAAAGCTCTGCAATGCTTTAAGAAATAAAACCAAGTCCTGAAATAAAGCTAGTGGATGTAACGTTGTGCAAGTGCTCTTGGTATATTTTAAGTGTTTTAGATGGTCTTGTTTAGGGCTTCAGCGAAAGGTTTCAATAGCCGAGAAAATCTTCCAAGTTAATCCGTTGGAGACATGACGGCCTGCCCAGTATCTCAGGCTGGTATCGTGAAGATTAACCAGCTAGCTGAGACTCTAGATAGCGGGGAGTTCCGGCGTCTTTACTAAGAAAAAATTAGGAAGTTTTCTACAACGCCAGTGCGTTGGTTATGGGTAAAAATTTTATTGTGTTTTTATTTGCGAACTTAGCAAGTTCGTTCACCGTTCTGAGTACGAGCCCAACTCGAAAGTCGGCAGAGCATGCTAGGTGAAGGATAATCAACGAAGTAAATTAATTAGGGGAATGTGAGTTGCAAAATTTTATTAAGTAAATTAATTAAAACTCTCTGACAGAGAGCGCTCTTGACTTTGTCTTATGACAACAGTTCAAGAGACTTAGCTAAACTATATGCTTAATGCAAGGGTATGCAGTGGGAATGCTCTCCGATAGAGAGTGCTCTTGACTTGGATTACGACAAGTTCAAGAGACTTTAGAGATTAATTTATAAAATAAAAAGACTAATTTACCCAAGAATCTCTTTCAGGTTTTTTAGGCCTTAATTGGGAGAGCATGGGGGTATGTAAAAACCGAAATAAAAAACAACTCTCCGATAGAGAGCACTCTTGATCCACAAAGTGAGATTCAAGAGATTTTGATATTTTTTGATTTAAACTTTTAAATGAAATAAAAGCGACTAACTAGCAATTAATCAAACAAATTTTCTTTTTTGAAGACTTTTATGTAAACAAACATGAAATCAAACCTAATCTAGCATTAAAATAGATTGCATGAGAGGAAACTAACGAGAGTATGATAATGAAATAAAATCTAACTTAAAATTTTTAACCAAATGAAACTAATTATCCCTATTCTACTTTCATCATTTTATTTATTTGCAGGTATAAAGCAAAGTAAAGAAAAACCTTGAAATATGGACAATGGCGATACAGGCTTCCCCCAAATGGGGGAAGTGGGGTGTGGGAGCCGTAATCCCACTTGCTCTTTTATTAATTTTTTACAATGCCTTTTGAAGTTTGGATTCCTTTTGTGGTCTTGAGAATGTCTTCAAGGCAACCTGGAGAATGGGGATGAAGAAGGGGGAAAAATGAATGTTTTTTGGAGCTTGTATCTCTAATTTTTTGCCAACATTTTTGCTTAACCTGTCATGAAAAGAGAAAAACCAGCGAGCTATTTTCCTGCAAAATGATGGATTAGACAATATAATACACTAAAAAATTACACTTAGTACTTAAACAAAGATATGAATTTTTATGCTACTTCAAGTACTAACTAGATCTAAGTAAAATGCAAAAATTTGACACTTCCTAGATCTAGAAATGAGAGCAAGTAAGATGCAAACGATTAGCCTTATAGATCAGATTTTTACTTGCAAACATAAAGAGCCAAAGAGCCAGATTTTTACTTGAAACATGTTGGCCTTGCATGCTAATAAAGAGCCACGTTCCCTTATTGTAATTGTAGAAAAATAAGACAACGAAGGTGATTAGGGGATAGGGGAAAAAGACTTGGGGTCTTGGTTTGGCCTACATGCCAACATGTTTGAAGGGAGAATAGGGGGATGGAGTTGGTTATGAGCTTTTAAATTTGGCTCTTGGTGATGAGTCGTATGTAAACCCGTTGTAGCTATAAATGAAAGATATTGTTGTAAACTTTCATGCATATTGTTGGATTTTGATATTGTTATATTGTTTATTGCTAATTTGTAGGCTAAAAGTGTGATGATCAATTTTGAATCTATTTGTTTTGAACTGAGCCATTGCATTAGATGTGGAGGTCCCTACTATAGCAAGGTGACTCTCCCCCTTCATGAATTTTGTACAACAGTAGTGAGGGCACTGTTACCACCTAAGTTGTACTTAGTCGGTGTTATCAAGTGAGCCTGGTGAACCGGACAAAGATGATTTGTTCAGACTTCAGAAGACCTTCAGACTTGCTTCTGGGAAGTGTTTTTTTTATCTACCACATGTTCATATCCCCTTGGGGGAGTTGTAATAAAATGTTCTAGCATAATAGTGTCTGTAAAAGACTCGGTCTCTTGGGCTTTATTTATCAATCCGATCAGCCTAAAGAGACTTTAGAGATTAATTGATTAATTTATAAAATAAAAAGACTAATTTACCCAAGAATCTCTTTTAGGTTTTTTAGGCCTTAATTGGGAGAGCATGGGGGTAAGTAAAAACCGAAATAAAAAACAACTCTCCGATAGAGAGCAGTCTTGATCCACAAAGTGAGATTCAAGAGATTTTGATATTTTTTGATTTAAACTTTTAAATGAAATAAAAGCAACTAACTAGCAATTAATCAAACAAAATTTCTTTTCTGAAGACTTTTATGTAAGCAAACATGAAATCAAACCTAATCTAGCATGAAAATAGATTGCATGAGAGGAAACTAACGAGAGTATGATAATGAAATAAAATCTAACTTAAAATTTTTAACAAAATGAAACTAATTATCCCTATTCTACTTTCATCATTTTATTTATTTGCGGGTATAAAGCAAAGTAAAGAAAAAACTTGAAATATGGACAATGGCGATATAGGCTTCCCCCAAATGGGGGAAGTGGGGTGTGGGAGCCGTAATCCCACTTGCTCTTTTATTAATTTTTTACAATGCCTTTTGAAGTTTGGATTCCTTTTGTGGTCTTGAGAATGTCTTCAAGGCAACCTAGAGAATGGGGATGAAGAAGGGGGAAAAATGAATGTTTCTTGGAGCTTGTATCTTTAATTTTTTGCCAGCATATCTGCTTAACCTGTCATGAAAAGAGAAAAACTAGCGAGCTATTTTCCTGCAAAATGATGGATTAGGCAATACAATACACTAAAAAATTACACTTAGTACTTAAGCAAAGATAGGAATTTTTATGCTACTTCAAGTACTAACTAGATCTAAGTAAAATGCAAAAATTTGACACTTCCTAGATCTAGAAATGAGAGCAAGTAAGATGCAAACGATTAGCCTTATAGATCAGATTTTTACTTGCAAACATAAAGAGCCAAAAAACCAGATTTTTACTTGAAACGTGTTGGCCTTGCATGCTAATAAAGAGCCATGTTCCCTTATTGTAATTGTAGAAAAATAAGACAACGAAGGCGATTAGGGGATAGGGGAAAAAGACTTGGGGTCTTGGTTTGGCCTACGTGCCTACGTGCCAACATGTTTGAAGGGAGAATAGGGGGATGGAGTTGGTTATGAGCTTTTAATTTTGGCTCTTGGTGATGAGTCTTATGTAAACCCGTTTTAGCTATAAATGAAAGATACTGTTGTAAACTTTCATTCATATTGTTGGATTTTGATATTGTTATATTGTTTATTGCTAATTTGTAGGCTAAAAGTGTGATGATTAATTTTGAATCTATTTGTTTTGAACTGAGCCATTGCATCAGATGTGGAGGTCCCTACTATAGCAAGGTGACTCTCCTCCTTCGTGAATTTTGTACAATAGTAGTGAGGGCATTGTTACCACCTAAGTTGTACTTAGTCGGTGTTATCAAGTGAGCCTGATGAATCAGACAAAGATGATTTGTTCAGACTTCAGAAGACCTTTAGACTTGCTTCTGGGAAGTGTTTTTTCTATCTACCACATGTTCATACCCCCTTGGGAGAGTTGTAATAAAATGTTCTAGCATAATAGTGTCTGTAAAAGACTTGGTCTCTTGGACTTTATTTATCAATTCGATCAGCCTAAAGTGTTTTTTCCTTTGGTTATTATTGGTTGTTGAATAAACGACTGATAATTTCTGAGTTTTTCACTCAATACCTCCAAAGTTGGGGTGGTCGGGTTGGCATTTAGTTTTATTGAGGTTATTAGAGTCTGTGTGTCAATGTATAAACATGCTAGGCATTATGGTCGAGTCATATGAACATGTGCTAAGTCCCCCTAGGTTTTGTTTTTTTTTGAAAATTTTTAATTTTAATTTTTCCACAAAACTTAGGCTATATTTTAATAGTCTAAATGGAAAAATTGGTCTTGTAATAAAAGTGGGGTTAAAAGTCAGATTCAGTCATGGGGGTGCTCATTTTCTAACTCATAGCACTCGGTAAACCCATAAACCCATTTTTCCTAAGTTTTGTGTGGTTTGTCCATCACTCAAGTGAGAAAATAAAAAAAAAAATAAAATATTAATTAATTTAATTAAAAATTAATTAAATAATGGAGCAAATCCAAATTCCTAAATCAGTGGATTTTGCTTCGATTTGACTGAAATCAGTCTCATCGGCTTTAGATTGACCGGGAGTTCCCATTCTTTGACTGAAGGCATGATCAGGGTTGAAGAGGAGCTTAACTGGCTCATGCAGATCTAGGGTTGCGCCCTCCTTTCTCTCTCCTCCAAACGTGTGGATCAAGTTGGGAGTTGTTTGTTGGTTGGTTCAGTTCATCGAGTGAGGTGTCACTCTGATTTGCAGTTCTAGTCCAGTTAGACTCAGTTCATCATCAGATCAAACTCGGCTTGATTGTTTGTCAGCTTCAGTCTCTCTTTTAGTCAGGGATGCGCCCCTCTTGGCCAATCTGGCTATAAATAAAGCAGCTTTTTCTTCTTCCAAGCTAGTTAGAGTTGGGAAGAAAGGCTTGCTATTGTGTAATATTGTATTGATCATCCTTTTTGTTGAAATAAAGAAAAGCTTTGGAGGCAAGATGGTGTCATGTTATTATGTGTGGATGAGCATTGCCATTTTTCATTGAGGTAACCTGTATCTGTGTTCATAACTTGCTTATTTTGATATTGTGGATCCAGTGCTAAAATATCGATAATAAGTTTATTATGATCTTGATCGGTGTTGCCGCCTAATTCACACTTTAAGGCGCAGGAAAGTCACAACCTGTTATGTGTGTCCTTAGGGGCAAGCGAGAGCTGGGGACCACTGTCACCACAGTCTACAGCTCCTCCGTTTAGGCAAGATCCCAACAGAGCCAAGGGGGGTAGTCCCTACGGAAAGACTATGTTCCAGGTTTATTAATTAATTGGAGATTAATTAAATGGATCTTTTATTATGAAGAGGCTAAGACCTTATATGAAACAAGACCAGTGCCTAAATAATGGAGTCAAAATATTTACAAGTTACAAACTTAAAAGAATAAGAATGATTATCTACAGATT
>LPNX010991916.1:109675-187269 GCA_001517045.1 Pseudotsuga menziesii
TACTGTCTACAAGTTACCTCACAAAGTGATCATGAAAGTAAAAAATGAAGTACAATATCCCTCCAAAGCTTTCTTGTATTATGTGGCCCAACTAGGGCAAGAAGATTACAAAAATGGTATACAATCCGGCAGCATAACAATAGCATGAGTGAACCTGAGAAATGAGGGAGTGAGGCCCTCATTTTATAGTTGAGGAGGACCCCCAACCCCTTGAAGATCAACGGCTGAAAATAGATCTAGATCTAGGTTAAATTTCCACCACTAGATCTAGGTTTTTGACTTTATTTCTCTCAAACAATCTCCACCCTTGGATTAATCCTTAATCAATGGCTGAGATTTTGATCCATGTCTTGAGCAATATACACCCTTAGATCAATTTCAATCAATGGCTTAGAAAAAACGTGGGCCCAAGTGGGCGCCCTCCTCCAAATGTGGCCTTGACTTCTTGGTTTTCCTCCAGGATTGGCGCCCCTCTCCAAAATAGCGTCCTCCAAATGCATTGACGTCCTTCTCTATTGGGCTAGCGCCCCTCTAAACTAGTGGGCGTCCTCTTATTTCTAGCGCCCTATCTTTATTTGGGAGTGCCTCCATTTTAGCGCCCCTCTAAATGATGGGTAGCGCCCTCTTTAAAGCCTTGACGCCCTCCAAATGTGGCACCTCTACCATATTAATGTGACACCCTCCAAATGAAGTGCTAGCGCCTCCACAAATGGCTTTGACTCTTCTAAACTTGGGCGCCCCTTTAGATATGACGTCCTCCAAATGAAGTTAGCGCCCACAATATATGAAGGTTTTTACATTTGGAGCCCCTTTCTTACATTGGACGCCCTCTAGTGAGGGTTTTAACTTGAAATGACTCTAAACTTGGTGGCTTTTACCCTTTAAAGGCTCCAACTTTGGCTTTGACCCAAGCCTTTTGCTCCAAAAATGATATTTAACCCTTAGACTTAGGATAAATATTTAAATTCATCTTAGATCTAATTTTCCAATTTAATTTTTAAATTTTCCCCATTTTTTAACTTAGGGAAAATTAAAAATAACTTGAAAAATTTAAATCTAGGCCATGGGGGGGTGGAAAATTTATGAAATAAATTTTCCTAGGCTTAACAACCCCCAAACAAATTTACCATGGCATTATTTGATTTTTTCCTTCAAAATCAAATAATATGAATTTTTGACTTAGGAAAATTAAAAATTTCCCTAGGGGAGATAGACCCCTCCTGACCAAAATTGGTCTATCTCTTCAACCGCTTACCAGAACGACATGGGACTCGAAGCAATGGCTTAGGGGGTTTCATAGCAATTTTATTTTGCATTCATAGCCCCTATTACAAAATGCCATGCTTGAGCAATTACATTATTATATCAAAACTCAGTTAATTAACCACCAAGGGGTGGAATCAATTAACTGGAAAAAATTAATAAAATTTCAATAACATAACGAAACTCCGCAAGACTCTAGACAAATGTCTAGCATGGTCATGAATTACACTTTAAAGCCTTAGCCACCTCATGGACTTGACTGGTAGAACGCCCGTCACCACTTTGGAGGATTTTGAGTGAAAACCAAACCGATTAAACTCGTTTGTTCAACAAGATCAATTGGAAAGGAAAAAACACTCGATGAGGGGACTTCCCTAACAATCAGTTCCATGGTGTGGCATCCGTATCATATGACCCACACTAGTACATCAAATTACATTAATTTTCCCACGCAGGGGAGCGGACATTTCGTTTTACAAAGGAGCAATAGCCCTGCAGAAGAGAAAAATCCTCAGATTTTCTAAGGTACAATAATGTACATCCTAATGTACATGGAGTTGCCACCTAGTCGAAATAGGTGGGCAACAATCGGAAAGGAATTTGTTAATAAGTTTATTGGCTATCTTTTTTTTTTTATGCATGTCTAGAGATCTAGATTTAACATGTTTTATAAGATTATATGCATGCTATTCTAATATCTTTGTTTATGTATTAACTGGATCTCACAAGCATCTTGCCAAGCCTTTGGATTAGTTGCAGGTTCCTATCTTGGAGAGGGTGCTGATCTAGTTTGCTTCCTCACTTTCTCCAAACTTTCTCAAAGGCATAGTTCCTCGACATTCCACCGGAAAGCTCCATGGTTGATCATTCGGGCACCAAGCCACCTCTTCACTCTTTCTCCTTTTTTATGAACACTTCCTTGGTTACTTGGCTTTTATATTTTAGATCTGCTGTTTCAAAGCTGATATCTTTCTAGATCTGAACATATAGGAGCTGCATGCATAGATTTAGTTTCATTTAAGAAAAAGATTCAAGTCCTTTGTCTTTAAAAACTAGATCTAGCAGTAAAAGTCTTTCATTTTTTACAAGCAGTTTTAAGCCAAATCAAAAGCTTGTTTAAAGTGAATAGTCTTTCTTTATTAAAAGTTAAATCCAACATCTAAAGTGCACATTGCATTGGCTGCCTCAAAGCTAGCCAAGATCCTCAAGAGGACTTGTCCTCTTGAGTTATTTTTGTCTTTTCTTAAAAAGTACTTTAACTTGGTCTTTTTCGGTAGTTTTTTGGGGGTTGTCCAAAGACACTTTCAAAGCATTTTTGGGCACTTTACACTAATTAAAGCTTGCTGGTTTTTAGCAGGTCCATCTCAAAAGAGGAAAAGGTGCTGTCCAAAAAGCGATTTTTGGGCCATTCGAAACCCCCTAGGGGTCTCCCCATCTTCTGTAATCATTATTGTTGTACTTTGTAAGCCCTTGGGTTCGTTCGGTATAAGAACCAAGTGGCATTTTTTCAATTAGTTTGTTGATATTTGTAACCCTTAATAATAAAAAGAATTACTTTGAGTAGGCTCTTTCGAGCCTACTCCCCATCCCCCCAGGGGGGATCCTGCGTTTTGTGTTTTTTGCAATTTTTTCTAGTTTTGTCTTGTATTGCAACATTGTATACTTTGAATTATAAGCATTTCAATATATTTCACAAATTCAAAGTAATCATACTACTTATCTCACGACTTCTCGATTGACTCGAAAGGGGAAAGAGATGCGTGGTAGGACTAATTAGATAACCTGTGAATTGTGTTTGATTTTTATTTGTTATCATCTAAAATTAATCCCTCTTTGCTTTTCCGATTGAGGTCCACTTGGACCGAAAGAGATTCCCGGAGGTCCTTTTTTTTTAACAAAGAACACAGCTTAAAATCCTTAAAAAACTTATCAAGGCTCCACTGTGTATGCTCTGCACTTGGTTGCGGTTCTTTCGATCAGTCAAGTTGCATCAAAAGCAACGTGAGTGACTAGAATAATTAGGATTCAATTTCCCCAATTAACCACCTCAGCCGAAAATCCAACGCCTCGTTTAAATCGTAAACGGTGGCAAAATACCTAAAGGAAGTGGGAACTATTGGACAGTGACCTCGAGGCGCCGATATTTGTTACATCCTAGCAGGTGTATTATGAACACAGTCTTAGAGACTCCATTCAGCCCACACATTCCTTGCGGGTAGCCGTAGCGATTGTGACTTTTGGGCATACTCCAAGTACCCCTTGGGTATATCTGGAGTCCCCTCACCTAGTTTAATCAACTCATCATACATTAACTTAAAATTTGACCAAGAGCACTTGCAACACCCATTTGTATTTCAACAACAATCTCATTTGTGGACTCCATTATTGGCACTGATCTATTTGATATGATCATATGTTTCTGCATTAGTGCTTATCAAGTTTTGATTTCTATGCTGTTGTGGTATAACAAATCTTGCAAATATCTTGTGTTGAATTCATTTGTCAAAACTCCTAAAAAACTTACTCATTTAATACCATCATCATCTAAGTAACCAGCCTTGTTAACTCGTAGGGTCTACCCCCCTTGGCTTCGTTAGGAGTTTGCCTAAACAGAGGAGTCAAGAACAAGGTGACAGCCTTGACTCGAGACTTGCCCTCAGGGACATACCGAGTGGCTTGAAGATTTCTGCCATGTTCCCCCCCAGGTGTGTGAAAGGCGGCAACAGGCACAAGAGAATTTATGGAGAAAGATGATGCATGCACGCCAAAATCTTGCATGCACCATCCTCAATTTAGATTCAGTTTAGATGTTCTTAATATTTAGTAGCTCAATTGTATTTTTGGTTTTATTTAGTTAGAATTTGCATGTATTAAGTTTCTAATTTGAGTTTGCATGCAATGGTTAGGTAAGGTGTATGCAGCCTAGTTTAGCTTAGTGTTATGTTACGAGAAACGAGAAATGGGAAACAAAATAAGAAATGAGAACGATATAAAAAATGAAGCCTAGAGGTTTTGCATACAAAAAACGAGGAGAGAGAAAATGCTGAAAGTAAAGAAGAGCAGAAATATAGCACAAACACTTTGTTATCACATAGATTGTAGTTGTTAATTAGAGGTATCCTATCCAGTATGATAGAGGGCAAGGCAACTAAATCGATGACACTTCGAAGATCCTAATCACCAATAGATAAGATGGTTGTCACATCAAAAGGGATTCTCGTCACTTTATGCTATAACATAGCAAAGGGGGAGACCTTGATCTAACCTAAAGGAAAGACCTAAGATAAGACACCATATCAAACTATGGGAATATAATACGTAAGGTATCTTGTTGATGAAACCCTAGATCTAAGAGATAGATAGTAAGAGAGGCTTTGGAGGGGGGGATAGTGTTTAACATGAATGTAAATGATCCAAAATAGTTTATTTCTTACCATCTTAGTTAATTAAAATGATTCGGGTTGAAAGTGCTAGATGCAAGACGATCAAGCCTTAACGTAGGGGGATTTGAAGTAGAAATTGTGTAGTTTCCTAAGATAAAGAGTAGATTTAGTAATTAGGCTTGTTGACACTCAAATGATTGCTTGGATGATAAACCAAACACTTGGGAAAGATCACAAGCAAGTTCCAAGTCACAAAACTAGAAAAACAACCTTTAGAACAAGGGGGTGAATTGATCCAAGTAGTGCCAGTGCCTGATTAAAATGGGAAGATGGATTCCAAAGGTGAGGCCCTAGGGACCCTACGGGTTTTAAGGGATGGACACAAATACCCAAGTTTCAGAATTTTGAAATTCTAAGTTTTATGACCTAGGGAATTTTTGTAGTTACTACAAATTAGGGTTTTAACATATTTTATTTATGCTTGGGATGGATTAAATAGAAAAGACGAGAAAATATTTGTTGACTCACCTGGATCTTAAGAGATGCCAAGAATACGATGCTTGCCTCCAACGCTTCACAATTGAAAGAGATCTTGATGCCTAGCTTGCACAACATTTGCCCAAGTGCGCCCTCCTGCTGCACGACCAAATAACTGAAAACCGATAATTTGATTCAAGAAGATGAAACTTGTAAGCAAAGATCCAGAGAAAGAAAATGACTAGAGTGACAAAATGCATAGATCAAATATCACTTCTTGTTTCAAACGATTTGGAAGAAAGGAAAGAGGTTCTTGTGCTATTACGCCTTCCTTAAAATTGCCCTCCTTGCCAGAAGTTAAACACACCACGATTTTGCTAAAGAAAACCAAGATCCACTTACAATGTTTCTCGAGAAACATTTTCCAATCAAAATTCTCAAACTCTACGATAAGGTCACAAAATTTGCACAACAAATGGTTTTTCTATTATCAAATTTCTTCAAGAGCCAAAGTTCCAATGGGATACAATGAGGGGATCATCTCTCTTAAATAGGAGAGAAGTGATGTCCACATTCTAACCAACTCCATTCAACAGTTGAGATTAAAAGATCATCAATGGTGGAGATCATTTTTTAACATAATACATGGATCACTCACAATGGGGGGCACACTCTTGCCTTGAGTGCCTAGGTCAATGAGATTTATCATAATAATGTGATATACAATGTGGTACATGATGAAGGGGTTGCCTTAGGGGCTTAAATCACCCTAGGCCCCCCTTAGTACAATAACACAAGATACAACATGATAATACATGCCAAGCCATGGTGAAGTGTTCCCTCCAAAGGAACACGTCCTCACTAGGACAAAGGTATAACATATGAAATCCTTTTCTGTGGATATATAATGCATTGAAGATGTATGAAGAGCCTCGTCACATCATAAAATATCATCCCAAGTCATTTCCTTGCCCCTTACTAGCCAAATTGATTTATTGGTTAGGCTATGGTCACTTTGATAATTTATAATTAGACTGCCTAAAATACTCAATATGCCCATAATTTCATTTTTCGTTGCCTGGTATAAAAATCTGACAGTGCCAAAAATTCAAAAAATTAACAATCTGGTAATACGCATTACTCATACCCCAAAAACGATTTTGGTGGAAGGCCTTCAAATAATTTTTTAAAATTTTAATAAAATTTGGTTCATTTCATTAAAAACTCACCCAAGTACTGTCTTGAAGCAAATTTTGCAATTTTGAAGCACTGGAATGGTTTGAATAGCCTCCAAAGGCATCAAAATACATCAGTCAAATACCTGTTTCCACCTCCACTTACGGGCCTCGCCCATTGACTTAGTCAAAACCGATTAAAACACTGAACGAGCCATGAAACAGCTAGTCTTGCATGCACAAGGGGGTTAATAATGCTCATTTATCTATATTAGTAGCTCGACTAAAACACCGATAAAACATACAGTGGTGATCATTACAAATAAAGATTATACTTGTATTAGACAACCTCATAATCCATCATAATGTCCTAGGCATATGCTCACTTACAAAACTGATTATTATGCTAAGCTGGGTGAGGTGGATAAAACAAGGCTAGGCCAAAGGGATTGACTTATCTTGACTATAACCATGTGATCGCTTAGAGTGGCAAGGGATGCAAGGCATCAAAGTGAGAAAAACATGACAGAAGACACTAGGGAAAGGAGGTGTCTCACAGATGGGTAGAGTAGTCGGGTTGTGTCTAGTAGACTCTAACACGTATCCTTTTCACAATTCAATTGATTTGACTTTGTGAAAATATGATTCACAGCAAGATCTAGGAGACAAGGAATCTTCACATCTAAGTTATTCACAAAATGTGTAGGAAAACAGTAAAAGAGAGCAAAATAACACACATAGATGGTGCTAATTAGTAAAAATTGATGTTTTTATTATTGTACAACTTATACATATGTGTGGTACATACTTATAATACGTTGCGAGAAAATCGTTAGCCTATGGAAGCGATTTGGATGCATACATGTGTCAGGCTAGGATTTGACCCCAAAACCGCCTAGGTGGACCAATTAGTTCGCAAACCATCCCAAACAGTCACGAATACTAGTGTGAACATGGATGGAGCATGTTGGATCATAAATGAGGGCGGGTTAGGCATGGGTGAGTGGGAGTGGCTCTAGGAAGCAATAAATGCCCAAAGAGAGCCAAAACCACCAAATACATGCACTAGCGCCCATGGTCAAACAAGTCCTTGGTTTAAGGGATGGGGAGAGCACCAAGACTAACTGTCATCAATGAGGGCACCTGGACTGTCAGAATGATCAAAGTGGAGCGCCTCAACTGCAGTAAATGAGTCCAAAACACCTATTAGACCAAGGTTGATCAACAAATCTAGTTTTGGACCATATGACATAGCATAAAAGCTAATGAAAATGTATCCTAGGTGTAAAACCATGGTACTAAGGTGGATTGATGCTCTAACAAATTTTCATAACATTTCAAATTTCGCTAGATGACATTTCTTTCATTAGCTAGGCTCTAAGGCTAGGTGCCTTGGCGAGCCCCAGATAATGACTTGATTTGACCTGCATTGCCTGTCATTGTCCATAGGTACGATGCAATGACCACCTTGTTTCCCTATGGGGGAAAATGACTTTACATCATACAAAGGATGAGTGCTCATCCCTTGGCTACTGACTAGCTATAGAAAGGTTCTTAATTAAATTGATTTTAGGCCTACTGTTTAAAAACACAACTAGTTGCAACTAGCCTTTTTGTAGCTATTTAGATTTAGCATTCATTTCACATCTACAATTTCATGGAATGCTTGGTTTGAGGACTAAAGAAAACAACCTAGTCACTCCAGAGTCGAGACACAAGCAAAACATGGAGTCCATCATGCATAAAGGTCAAAGTGGGGGAAAGGCTTATCAATCTCAGAAGTCCAAGTCATAAGTCAAGGATAGCAACCAAGATGGAAGTAAACTGGATGGATGAAGGAAGGGGAAAATGGTACCAGACAAAGCAAGGTGTTGCAGCTGCAACATTTTCCCAACTTTCTAAAAAATTTTGGACCCTCCTTGTTGATTTTGTTGAAGACCGTTTTGTTCCCACTCTGCTACACGTTTGGATTGTTTGAGGCCAGTTGTTTTTTTGCTTTTCGGGAAATTGTTTGTCTGCAAATGCTTTGGAATGTGGAACTTAGCAAGTTTCATGCTGTTTTATCGTTGTCGAAGTTTGGTCGAGGTTTGAAATGGAATTTTAGTTGCCGCTATTTCGGATGACAAATAGAGATTGCATCGATGATTAGTTGTTTCTTTCGTCGATCACACGGTTTTATTGTTTCAAATTTTTGCTTTGTGATGTTTTTTCGGAATGTTTTGACTCTGATCGGAGGCCGTGGGCTGATTGTGTTCCGCCGTTGCGGCTCCAGAGTAGACTAACCGTCCGCCACACTGCTTTTCCTTTCGTCGATGTTTTTACTATTTTTCTCCGATGTTGACTAGTCTGCGGAATTTTTGGACCGTATAACTTCTGCCGTTGCGGCTATGTAGCGTACTAACTGTTCGATGTTGTAGTAGATCTGACCTTCGACGTTTAGACGCCCTCTTCTAATTTGTTATCTCATCGACGTTTGGTTTGTGTTGCGGAACCCCTAGACCATGGGTCACCCGTCGTTGCGGCGTTCCAGTGAACTAACCAACCGATGTCAAGTGTTCCGATTCGTCGATGGGGATTTTTATATGCCTGTTTCTTGATCGTTTTCCCACTGTTGTTATGAGCTTGTAACTAGTTCCATGAATGGCGAGATGTGCTTTGTTTTTATCAAGTTGAGATTTTCACGTTGAAAACGCAGTACCAGTTTTACTTTTAACGCTGGTTTTATTTGTAGTTTGGTTTATGTTTGTTAAAGGTAGTTTGGATGAATGATGAGTTGTTCGTTTGATTGCAGGCAAACCTAGGAGATTTTCTATATTCAGTTGATGACTACTGCTGCAAAAAGGGAAATTGGTTGAAGATAGGAAAAGCTGAAGCATAAAGAAGAAAACGAAAATCTGAGACTGACAGGATATCAAAAGGACCATCGGACTACGAAGCATAATCATTAAGAGCAAAGGCTCAAGCTTGGGCAGTTCGTTAGTTACTAAGCCGGTCTCGTTTTCATAAAAGTGTTTATCTGAAACGTAACGTTTGAATCATGAGCATTCACAAAATGACAAAACTATGAGATTAAAACAGTTGGGGGGCAGCTCAAAGGTTTTGGTTGGTTTTGTATAAATATACGAAAGTTAGAGGGAAGAAAGGGGGCGGCTTTTTCCTAGTGAGACTTGTGAAAAACTTGTTGTAAGAGGAACTATTTCATTTTGCAATAATATAATTACAATTTTGCCTGTTGGAGAAAGTGCTGTGTGGAATGTTCAAATGTGGTGGAATGAACAATGTTGAAGGGGAACTATTTCGTTTTTAGCTGTGTTTCATTAACTGTGAGATCGTTCTAACTTTCTGAACCTATGTTCTTGTATAAATGTTCTCTGGTTTATTTTATGATAATTTCCACTATGAGTAATGAATGTTTTAACAAACGACGAGCTATCTTGTTGTGCATATCTCTATTCATGTTTATGTGTTTTGATTCTAAGAACAACTATCTGTGATTTATCTTAACATATGAGCAGTAATACATTACTCATTAATTGATCATCTTGCTCCCTAGGGACAGCTTAGCTAGTCTTGTTTTTCTGTTGTGTGTGATTTAGATGCGAGAGAGTTTAAGACGAGAGGTAAGAACCTGTGCATCACATTGTGACCGCTCCTCGTATTTTTTATCAATCTGCATGTTAGATAGGCACTTGCATATCATACTTAAAGTTTAAAAAATACAAAAATATACACGGTGGACCGGGCTGCAACGGGTAAAACCCTTTATTTTTGTTACTTGACCTACGGTAGCCGGACCGCAAACCGAACGGATTCCCTGTACCAAACAATCACGGGCTAGTTGGGAACGTTGACTGGAGAGAATCCCTTGCTGTTGTTGCCTGCGATTTTCCAGGCCTCAACAGTTTCCGGCGCTAGAAAGAGGGCCACCAGTGCATGGCTGGCCAGTGAAATCCATTTCCTTGAAGTTACTCCATTAGTGAGAGTTTTGAAAGCAATTTATTTCCTGATCCGAATACTGAAGAGAATAGAGAACATTTGTTTTCTGTGGACAACCAAGTAGTTAATGATCTGAGAAGACATACACGGGCCTATGTAAAGAGTATTGTAGGATTACCCACTATCCCTGATTTACCCCGAAGAGAATACAAGAAGAAAGACCGTCCTATTTTGGAAGATTCAGTGTTGGTTGGAGATTTGGAAGAATTAGTGGAAGTAGCATTACAAGAAATTGTTCAGCCTTTGAATCAAGTAGTCCCAAACACACCTTACTGTTCTCCTGTGCATACTCTTGTTCCATCACCACATCACTCTCCACCTAGACTCATGGCAGGCGTAAATGTAAATCAGCCACCTAACCCACCAAATCCACCACTTGCTTGGAAATCCAAATCACCTCTAAACTTAGCACCTCCGTTGCATGACTTACCTCAAGCTTTTGAGAAGATGCTGCCCAAGTTTGACCCAAATGAGAAGATTTTAGTAGATGACCATTTGCAAAGTTTCTATTTGGCCATAAAAGGGTTAAAGGCTGGAGAACACGAAGCATACTCCTGTTCCATCACCACCTCACTCTCCACCTAGACTCATGGCAGGCGTAAATGTAAATCAGCCACCTAACCCACCAAATCCACCACTTGCTTGGAAAGCCAGATCACCTCTAAACTTAGCACCTCCGTTGCATGACTTACCTCAAGCTTTTGAGAAGATGCTGCCCAAGTTTGACCCAAATGAGAAGATTTTAGTAGATGACCATTTGCAAAGTTTCTATTTGGCCATAGAAGGGTTAAAGGCTGGAGAACACGAAGACGTAGTCTGCAGACTTTTTCCACATACCCTTAAAGGAGCAACAACTTCATGGTATTTCGGTCTGTTTGCTAATTCAATCATAGATTGGGATACCTTTGAAAGGATATTTAGAAGCAAATATGCAACCCAAAAAACTCGTGTGGCTCTCATGAAAGGACTGTGCGCTTTAAAGAAAGAAAGAAAAGAAAATGTGCATAGTTTTACCCAAAGATTTGCAGCTTATCTTAAGAATTTTTCTGAAATTGATAAGCCCTTGGATAAAGTTTTGATTGAGTATTATACTTCAGCTCTAGGGCCCGATTTGGCCATGTTTGCCAAATTGAAAGCCAAACCTACGCTAGCAGAGACTTATGAAGAAGCGGAGAGAGTAGAGGCTGAAAAGGAAAGCATTGAAGATTATCCTGAGCAGTCAGGAGAAAAAAATGTTGGGAAGAAAGCTTTGTTATTTACTAAGCCTAAAGAGGAACAATCACATGATTTCAAAGGAATGGCAACAGAATAATAGACTTCGAAAAGGAAAAGGAAGCCCAGAAGTTCTATAAGCCTTATTACAAGAAAAAAGAGGATAACAATCAATCCCAACCCCCTCCACACGGTCCTGCATCGATGATCTTAACAGAGGTAGGGATGGATAACTTTTGCACTTTCCACCAACAACCCCATTCTGAAAAAAATTGTCTTCAATGGATAAATTCAATGACATTGGTAATGAATCAACTGTTGGATTCCAAATTAACTGAGGATAATGATGAAGAGGGAAAAGATAACAATAAATTAACAGAAAAACAAGAGGATGATGCCATGGTTTTATGGGACTATGTATCGTTGTTTGATGCCGAAGAAGAAAAGGATCCGAGACATGAAGATATCTCAGAAACGAATGTGACAACGAGAAGCCAAGGGTTGATTAAAGAAAACAGTGTGATACTCTCGAAGATTAAGAGACTTCAAAAGAATGTAAAGAAATTTCAAAAAAACACCTCAGCTAATAAAGTTCCGGAGTTTACCATTACCAGTCAAAATCTGAAGCAGATCAACACGCCTACTAAGCCCATTGAAGAGAAGATCAATAATGTGAAAACGAATCTCACAGAACATAAGATGGATTATGACATCGTGGAGGATATAAAAAAGGTGAAGGCAAATATTTCGTTATTTGAGATGTGTAATGTGCCGCAGCAGAAAGAAAAGTTATTGAAAGCACTTGAAAAACTAGAGGAGAAGCTTCCCACCGACAATCAACCCCAAGAAGAAGAAATTGGTGAAGCAAGTGTGGGAGGTAAGCCTAAATGCAAGACTCCACCTTTTCTCCTTACTTTTGAAATTTTCAACCACAACGTGCACAACTATCTAGTAGATTCAGGGGCATCAGTAAATGTTATGTCGCTGTCGGTTTGCAAGAAGATAAATAGACAACCTAAACCATCTACTTGGAAGGTCATTCAGTTGGACAGAACAAATGTGAAGGTAATTGGGGAAATGGAGGATGTTCTCATTCGCTTATCTTCAAATGATAAGGTATGCCAATTCATTGATATTGTAGTAGCAGACATACTTGAGGCTTATGGACTTGTTTTGAGTAGAGATTGGTCAGCAAAGCTGCATGGATATTTTGCTTCAGACTGGTCACATCTGTGGTTATCGTATAAGGGAAGTCCCAATCAAATTAAAGTTTTAAGAGAGCCCCACATGAAACACAATGTCACTGAGTTGGAGGGTAAGAATGAACCAGTGAATTTTGTTTTGGGGAATTACTTCATTGAGCTAGAACCGGGAAACTACCAAGCAGAAGAAGCCAATGGTACATTAGACACTCAGCTTGATCTCCTTCGTTTTTCGCAGGCTGATGAAATTGATTGTAAAATAGTAGATTTAGTTTTAGATGTAGATGTTGATTCATGTACAATAGTAATAGATGATTTTTGGACGCTTTTCTTTGATGGGTCTAAAACTTTGGAAGGATCAGGAGCTGGCTGTGTCCTGATTGATCCTAAGAAAAATAAACATTTTCTTTCATGTAGGTTAGAGTTTGAATGCACCAATAACACAGCCGAGTATGAAGCATTAGTTCAGGGACTAAGAAAAGCAATTGAATTAAAAATAGAAAATCTAAAAGTGTATGGGGATTCTGAAATAATTGTAAAACATATTCGAAATCAAATACATTGCATTTCCTCTCATCTAAAAGCTTATCAAAATGAAGTATGGGATCTGCTTAAATGTTTTCATGCATTTAATATTGTATCGATTCCTAGACTTAAGAATGCAGCAACTGACTTGTTAGCCACCTCAGCTGCGAGGCTTGTGCCCTCTAGTAACATGTGTTTTATTGAATTGCTTTTCAGACCTTCGGTTCCAGATATGATTACCAATTTACGAGTTTTTGATGATGATCAGCAGATTCTGGAATGTTTGACAAATGACGAAACCTTCAAAGGGGCAATCATTGATGATGAAGAACATCAAGCCGAGCTAAAATTCGATAATTTTATTCCTAAAGGAGTCAGGACTTTAGAGCGGATGTTTGATCTAAACGATAAATTCAGAAGGTCGGTAAATGTTAAGACTCATAGCTCGTCTCTACAGTTTGAGTTGATTAATTTAGGGACTGAAATTGAGCCTAAACATGTGAATTTGGGAAAGTGTTGCTCCCCAGCTGAAAGAAATAAGTTCATCAGTTTGTTTAAACAATACAAAGATGTGTTTGCCTGGACGTATGAAGATTTGAAAACATATGACACCAAGATTATTCAGCACGTCATCCCTATTAGGACCGGGGTCAAGCCTTATCAGTAGCTTTTGAGGAAAATGCATCCAAAACTAGAGCCTCTAATTCAAAGTGAAGTAAAGAAATTGTTGGATGCTAAAATTATTTTCAAAGTCAGGCATTTGGAATGGGTTTCAAATCTGGTACCAGTAAGGAAGAAATCTGGAGAAATTAGACTATGTGTGGATTTCAGAAATTTAAATCGCGCTTCAGATAAAGACAATTATCCAGTCCCACCCATGGAACAGATATTGAAGATGGTCTCTGGTTCTGAGTTATTTTCTTTATTAGACGGATTCTCTGGTTACAATCAGGTGTTAGTAGCTGAAGAAGACAGACTCAAAACTACATTCAGATTGAGATGGCGGACTTTTGCTTACAGAAGGATGCCCTTTGGACTCATAAACGCTGGAGCTACTTTCCAGAGGGCTACGGATATAACTTTTCGCGGGCTGATCGACCGCAGTGTGGTGGTATACCTTGATGACATCACAATATTCTCAAAGAAAAGAGAAGAACACGCATTCCATCTAAAACAGATTTTCGAACGCTGTCGAAAATATGGTATCTCATTAAACCCCAAGAAGTGTGTGTTTGCTGTTACAGAAGGAAAGCTACTAGGTCACGTGGTTTCTAAGAAGGGAATCTCCATAGACCCAGAAAGGATCAAAGCTATCGAACAGTTTCCCTTGCCCCATAACAAAAAGGGTATGCAATCATTTATGGGGACAATAAATTTCGTGCGAAGGTTTGTGCGGGATTTCGCTCAAATTGTTAAACCTTTGCAGTAAATGGTGAAACAAAGTGTACAATTCAAGTGGGCTGATGTGGAGAAGAATGCATTCAGTAAAATAAAGACATCTGTTGCGCATGCACCCTCCCTCAAAAGTCTGGATTTTGAGAAAGATTTTATTTTGTACACTTTCGCATCTGACGATTCACTAGCAGCGGTGCTTACCCAGAAGGAAGATGGGGGAGATGAGTTCCCCATATCATTTATGAGCACTGGTTTGCAGGGGGCCGAATTGAATTACCCAGCTATGGATAAACAAGCTTACGCAGTCTTCGAAGCGGTAAAACAATTCAGGCCGTATATACTTAAGAACCAGACGAAGGTAATAGTTCCACACCCAGCTGTGAGATCCCTTTTCGTACAAAAGAAATTAGGAGAAAGAAGAGGCAACTGGGTAACAACTTTACAGGAGTATGACCTCGAATTCAAGCCAGCCTCCATAGTTAAAGGGCAAGGATTGTGCAAACTAATGACTGAAAGTAAAGACAATGAAGAAAATAATTGGGAAAATGAAGCTGAGTTACATTTGATGGATGTATGTCCTATTTTCACTGCTCCATATTCCTGGTATCGAGACCTTGTGCATTACCTTCAGGAGGGATTGTTACCGGAACATTGGAATTCTAAGCAAAGAAGAGCACTGCGTCTTAAATCAGCTTCATATCAGATCGTTGAAGGAATATTATTCAGGTAGAATTATGATGGAGTTCTTCTTAGATGCTTAGAGAAAGAAGATGCGAGGAAGGTCATGATAGAGTTACATGATGGGCCTGCTAGAGGGCATTTTTCTGGAGATACGACAGCCCATAAAATTCTCAGAGCTGGATACTATTGGCCCACACTGTTCAAGGATGCACATGCCCATGTCAGAAAGTGCGATATCTGCCGAAGGTGTGGAGGAAGACAAGCTAAAGCAGCAGGACCATTAAAGCGTGTGATGATAATAGAACCGTTTGAGCAATGGGGAATTGATATCATTGGAGAGATAAAACCAAATTCTTCCTTGCAACACAAGTATATTCTGACGGCAACCAATTACTTCACTCGATAGGTTGAAGCCATTCCATTGCGTAAAGTGAATGAAGACGCAGTCATGGACTTCTTGCAAGATCATATTATGACCAGGTTTGGGGTTCCAATGTCTCTAGTTTTCGATAATGCTACTTATTTTTCCTCTATTAGATTAATTGCATTTGCTCATGAAAAAGGAATTAAGTTGCATTATTCTGCAAATTATTATCCACAAGGAAATGGTTTGGCAGAATCTACAAACAAGAATCTAATTAGAATCTTAAAAAAGACTGTGATAGAAAACCAGAGAAGTTGGCATTCAACATTACCAAATGCTCTTTGAGCTGATAGGGTCACACCCAAGACTTCCTTAGGTGTGTCACCATATACCCTTGTTTATGGAAAAGAGGCCATTCTGCTCCCCAATATTATGCTACCCTCTTCCGTAATAGCTCAGGAGTCAAGAGGCTCAGATAATGAAGTCTTGCAAATAAGAATCTATAATCTTTAGAAGGCGGAGGAGTCTAGATCCATAGCCAGAGAATGTTTTAAGCAACAACATGAGGTAGTGAAAAGGTGGTTTGATAAGTACAAAGCTGGAACAAAAGAATTCGAAGTGGGAGACTTGGTTCTTAAGTGGGATCACCCGCATGATGAGAAGGGAAAGCACACGAAGTTTCAATAGTTATGGGTAGGCCCTTTCCAAATTGTAGCAAAACTTGGCCCCTCAACCTATAAATTGCAAGATTTACAGGGATGGGAGGAGAACTTACCAGTAAATGGTTTAGTTCTTAAACCTTATTTTTCTTGATTTTTTGTTTTTATTTTTGTTTTGTACATAAATAAATTGATTTGTTTGTTCACTTTGATTTATTTCATTTCGTTTTTGTTTTTAGTTTAGATTTTTTTTGTTTTCAATAAAAGAGGCAAACTTTTGGTTGCATGGAAAGCATAAGAGTTCTGGATTAATTGAGATCTTTGGGTATTAGACTGTATCTTATTGTTTGAATCTGATGGAATTTCTTCTAGTAAGTAGTTTTCCTAAATGGCTATGAACACATTGAAGTTTGGCGTAATCCTTGTAAAATAACTCAGGATCGAAAGGTCTGGAATACTATTTCGAGGCTCCATCCATTTCACATCTAAAATGTCCTAGGGGGTGACAGCAAAAGACCCATGGAAAGGAAGCAGGGTAAACAGTATATTATATATAAATGATCCCATGCCAAGAATTGAAAGCTAAAAGGCTGATAAGAGTCAAAACTCCTAAGAAAGCAATATTTATCGAAACAAAGTACTGAATCATATAAGTACAGATTGTCAAAAGTTCTTCTCCGTCCGTGAGCTGAAAATTAAATGCATCTCTCACACAAAAGGATACTATGGATAGAAGAGTCTGAATAAAATTCAGAAAGAAAGGCATGAGGAGGACTGAAAAGGACAAAAAAGTCCACAAACACACCAAAGTGCCAAATGGCATGGGAATGGGGAACAAATGAATATTTCTGTTTACCATGTGTTATAATCTTGTGGTGTCTAAGCTGGAAGCTACCCAAAGACAAAGGTAAAATGAAACTCATCTACTTAGCCTCAAAAGAGTTATCTTGACTGTGAGATTTTGGGTTCCATTTTCCTAAAATTGGACTATCATCAATGATTAAAAGTACATATATTTGCTATTATGGAAATCTAGACATCTAGAAGAATTCAACATGTCGGTTTTACTGCTAAACAGTCTGTTACTTAAGGAAGAGTTTGTTTAGAGATCTGGGTTCACCAGTTAGTCGCCAATTGTTGCAGCTGCAACATTTTCCCAAATTTCTAAAAAATTTTGGACCCTCCTTGTTGATTTTGTTGAATATCGTTTTGTTCCCACTCTGCTACACGTTTGGATTGTTTGAGGCTAGCTGTTTTCTTGCTTTTCGAGAAATTGTTTGTCTGCAAATGCTTTGGACTGTGGAACTTAGCAAGTTTCATGCTGTTTTATCGTTGTTGAAGTTTGGTCGAGGTTTGAAATGGAATTTTAGTTGCCGTTATTTCAGATGACAAATAGAGATTGCATCGATGATTAGTTGTTTCTTTCGTCGATCACGCGGTTTTATTGTTTCAAATTTTTGCTTTGCGATGTTTTTCCGGAATGTTTTGACTCTGATCGAAGGCCGTGGGCTGATTGTGTTCCGCCATTGCGGCTCCAGAGTAGACTAACCGTCCGCCACACTGCTTTTCCTTTCGCCGATGTTTTGTTCTATTTTTCTCCGATGTTGACTAGTCTGCGGAATTTTTGGACCGTATAACTTCCGCCGTTGTGGCTATGTAGCGTACTAACCGTCCGATGCTGTAGTAGATCTGACCTCCGACATTTAGACGCCCTGTTCTAATTTTTTATCTCGTCGACATTTGGTTTGTGCTCCGAAACCCTTAGACCATGGGTCACCCGCCGTTGCAGCGTTCCAGTGAACTAACCGACCGATGTCAAGTGTTCCGATTCGCCGATGGGGATTTTTATATGCCCGTTTCTTGATCGTTTTCTCGCCGTTGTTATGAGCTTGTAATTGGTTCCATGAATGGCGAGATGTGCTTTGTTTCTATCAAGTTGAGATTTTCACATTGAAAACGCAGTACCAGTTTTACTTTTAACGCTGGTTTTATTGGTAGTTTGGTTTATGTTTGTTAAAGGTAGTCCGGATGAATGATGAGTTGTTCGTCTGATTGCAGGCAAACCTAGGAGATTTTCTATATTCAGTTGATGACTACTGCTGCAAAAAGGGAAATTGGCTGAAGAAAGGAAAAGCTGAAGCATAAAGAAGAAAACGAAAATCTGAGACTGATAGGATATCAAAAGGACCATCGGACTACGAAGCATAATCATTAAAAGCAAAGGCTCAGGCTTGGGCAGTTCGTCAGTTACCAAGCCGGTCCCGTTTTCATAAAAGTGTTTATCTGAAACGTAACGTTTGAATCATGAGCATTCACAAAATGACAAAACTATGAGATTAAAACGGTTGGGGGGCAACTAAAAGGTTTTGGCTGGTTTTGTATAAATATACGAAAGTTAGAGGGAAGAAAGGGGCTGGCTTTTTCCCAGTGAGACTTGTGAAAAACTTGTTGTAAGAGGAACTATTTTGTTTTGCAATAATATAATTACAATTTTGCCTGTTGGAGAAAGTGCTGTGTGGAATGTTCAAATGTGGTGGAATGAACAATGTTGAAGGGGAACTATTTCGTTTTCAGCTGTGTTTCATTAACTGTGAGATCGTTCTAACTTTTTGAACCTATGTTCTTGTATGAATGTTCTCTGGTTTATTTTATGATAATTTCCACTATGAGTAATGAATGTTTTAACAAACAACGAGCTATCTTGTTGTGCATATCTCTATTCATGTTTATGTGTTTTGATTCGAAGAACAACTATCTGTGATTTATCTTAATATATGAGCAGTAATGCATTACTCATTAATTGATCATCTTGTTCCCTAGGGACAACTTAGCTAGTCTTGTTTTTTTGTTGTGTGTGATTTAGATGCGAGAGAGTTTAAGACGAGAGGTAAGAACTTGTGCATCACATTGTGACCGCTCCTCGTATTATTTATCAATCTGCATGTTAGATAGGCACTTGCATATCATACTTAAAGTTTAAAAAATACAAAAATATACATGGTGGACCGGGCTGCAACTGGTAAAACCCTTTATTTTTGTTACTTGACCTACGGTAGCTGGACCGCAAACTGGACGGATTCCCCGTACCAAACAGTCACGGGCTAGTTGGAAACGTTGACTGGGGAGAATCCCTTGCTGTTGTTGCCTGTGATTTTCTAGGCCTCAACACAAGGATAAGGATCAGGTTTGTACAATCTAAGTCACCTGGTTTGAGTTTGTGTTCTAATTCAGAGACCTTGAAAATCAACAAAAATTCGGCAAGGAAAATTTTGACCATAAAATCTGACATTAAGTTCGAGTGCCTATAAATTTTGAAATTAAAAAATATTTCATTATATATATAAATATTAAATATAATATTTCATTAATATTAAATTGATAAAATATGATAATATTAATATAATAATACATATAATATTAATATTAATATGAAATTGGGGGTGTTCGAGTTATTTAAAGTTCGAGCTATTTAATATTTCATTGTCCGCATTCCACTCGCTCGATCAACCGTCAACCCATTTGGCAAAATAGATACGGTCACTGACTTGGCACACAAAATTGACCTTGGTACAAATCCCAACTCACGAAAGTTCAAGGTAGCCGCTCACACTGTAGAAATTGAATGAGCAATAAAGTCACGGGCAGGAGAATTTAGGGCAAGGTTTACCGACATAAAATCGACAAATTTTTGTGAACAAATTTGGCTTGCTGTAAAAACCGGTGAATTTCGATCTCAAAGGCGAAAAATCGCTAAATCCGGTGACTGAGTGTTCAAGGTCGGCAATACCACCAAGCATATACTAAAGACTTACAATCAGGATAACTCAGCTACCCATGATGACAAGTCACAATAATAAATACAATAATAACACAGGATCACCACCATCAGTCACTAAATGCCAAGTCAAAGCTACTAAGATAGTTAAAAGAGAGAAATGATAACGCCCGAATTCATGCTATATACCTTCTCAATCATATATTTGTCTTTGACAATGCCTCTGAAGAACACCTTTGACTGTATGAGGGCAAAGGAAAGTACACCGACTACTGCTCTGCTCAGTGAACCATAACCCATCCAATACATCTCAATGGGGTCATAAAGGGCTAAGTCATGAGAAGGGAAACTAGATAAATGCTTTGCATCCTTTGAATAGCTTGGGGATATAACTCCACCATTGACCATAAAGTATGCTCAATGCATATAATAGACTGGCTCATGCCTCTGACAAGCTGATCTGCATCATGGTAGCTCCGCTTCTATGGATGTGACACACTTTTACTTAAGTAAACCACAAAAAACTAGCTATTTCACAAAATCATTATTTAGTGTAAATACAATTGCAGTGGGGGTTTTCATCTACCCTTTCTCAAAATCACCATTCAATCTGGGGTCTGCCTTTTTAATAAGTCTTCCCTGCCCATAAAATTCGATATACAATCCATCAAAATTGCATAAGCTATGTGTTACTGTTAACTGAATCAAACAAGAGAAATTTCCTAGTTTCTTTGACAAGCACATTGAATTCAACGCTTCCATTACTTTATAATGAGGAACTATCTGTGTTTCCAAGCTGCAAGGAAAAATAAGTACTAGATGGAAGGCTTATCGAGTTGATAAAGTCCATAGTGTTTTTCATGTTTTCCTCTGCAACTTCTAGAATTTAAGGTCTTCACCTGTACATCTCCACTACTTGTTTCTAAAAAACCCTAAACCTTGCTGCATTGTCTTGACCTGCTGGCTGCCGCAACAGTAAGCTGGGAAGCATAAGAAAACATCTTGGAGCCCTTTGTAATCCCTAATTTTATTGCTAGTTCAAATGCTTAGCTAACATGTTTCGCTGAGGTTGTAAGCATGTCGGGCGTAGGTCTCTTTTGCCCTTGAAGCTACATTGAATTGGTCCCAAAATACTAGAAATGCCCTAAGAAATGACCTCTGTTTCACGATAAACTATTTCAGGGCTTCAAAAACGAGAACGACCAGAGAAAACGACGATTTTTGTCAAGTTGCCATTTTTGGGCTGTTTTTTCAAAGAAACAACTGTGGTTGTTTTGTTTCTGGTAACACAGTTGTAGTGAAGTGCAAGCAACTTAGCAGTTAAGGCACAGATCTCAAAGAGGATGCATGCTTGCATGCCTCAGATCATCTCCAGTTGAGGCACTGCTGTGTGTGTGTTGAGATTTATTTTACTTACTCTTCTTCTCAATCTATAAAAGAGAAAGCAGAGGTATGGGTTTCTTAATTCGATTTTCAAAATAGGAATCAGTGGTGAAGGATAGAGTTTGAAGCTTTCAGTGTAATTTCTGTTTTCAAGATTAGTAAATAATGATGTGATTTAAGTTTCAGATCTCTGTGCTTGCTGCTATTTTCTTGCGTGATGTGCTTCAGTTCCTAGTAAATATCAGATTGTAGTTTTGGTAGAGATTTCAATTTTCTGTTTTCCTAAGTAGGCAAGATAGAAATCAATGTAGGACTGTTACCATGTGCTGAGGAATTTTAACATTTTCTGACCACATGGGAGAGAGGGGGGTAGTCTTCGCTATTACAAAGTGTTTTACTCTTCTATCAGCTAGAGGGTTTTGTGGTGCTCCATTTTGACAATAGACGAGATTGTTTGGCACTCCATTCTGACCATTGGATGAGAATGGTGAGTTTTCATTGGATTCACCTGTTCTCTTTAATTTTATTTTTTATAGGTAGTTCATTTCCTGTCCTTCCAAGTAAACATAGAATTCTAGGAACAAGTTTTATTAGTGTGGTGCAATGGTTTATCTTGCTACAGTTCATCCAGATTTGTTCAAGTTATTCACTCTTGGCTGAGGCTTTTTTCCTTGGTTTGGCATTTTGTTGAGAAAAATGCTATTCCTATACTTAGTGCACTTTTGGAGATTCTCCTCCATTTACAACTATGAGATAGTATCTATGAGTTGTAGTCCTTGTTTATTTATTCTCAGACTGTATATTGTTTGTTTCCCTTGTTGTGTCTACTTTCTTAGACAAATGAGTTATTCTGCATGCAGGATAGTTGAAAATACAAGGTGTGGCATATACATGCATAATGATATTCTGATTATGTCTTTCTATCTTTTGTTCAAAAGATTTTCTTGAGAATATATTTCTTGTCTATTTGTGATATGCTTTAATGATTCTATGTGTTACTGCCTGAGTTGCACTCGGTCGGACTTTCAAGTGAGCTGACAAAGTTAAACAAAGAACTTGTTCAAACGGAAAGCTCCGGGGTCCATCAAGCCTTCTTGGCCTTCTTATTTTTGTACCACATGTTCATACCCCCTTGGGGGAATTGTAATAAATGTACTAGCATGGTAAACTTTTTGTAAGGGACTTGGCTTCCTAAGACTTAGACGTCAATCTGATCATTCCAAGGTGTTTTTTCCCTTGTCAATTATGCAATGCTGAATAAGCGATGTATAATTTTCGAGTTTTTCACCACTCCTCCAAAGCTGGAATGATTGTCTTGGTGTTAGGCCTTAGGAGGTTATTAAAGTCCACGTGTCAATGCATATGAGCATGCTAGGCATCGATATTGAGTCGTATGGACATGTGCTAGGTCCTCTTAGATTTTTGTTCAGTTTCGAGATTTTTAGTTATTGTTGTTTTATTTTCGTTTTAAGCCATTTTTTAATGGTTTAATTAAAAAGCTTGTAAATGGCATAAAAACTTGATCTAGGAGTGGATTTTGGCGTGGGGGTGCTTGTTTTAACACTTAGAGCATACACTTTACCCTAGGACCCATTTTTCATACGCTTTGGGTGATTAAAAAGTCACTTAAGGTCTTTTTTCACTAACAGAGCATCAAAATGGCATTTTAATGCTAATAATGCGACAAATTGGCATAAAGGACAAATTTGAAAAAAGTAAAAAAAATGACATGTTTAATGGGTTGGGGTGACATGGCAAGTTTGCCCCCCATGAAGGCGACCTCTTCACTTAGCATTTACGTAATGTTTGAAGTTGATTTTGGAGACCAAGTGAATATTTTAACAGTCAAGTAAACTCGCCATCCTCAAGCTTGGCGTCATTATGATATGGTGGCCCATGTTTTGATGGAATCTTGAATCATAAGCTTGGCGTCATGATAAGAAGGTGGGTGATGGTAAGCGAATCATGTTAAGGTGAAGTGTGCCATCCTTTTGGACTCTACCAAACCTCATGCGAGTGTCTCAAGATTAAATAGTGCGCCATACTCCAAGTCTAAAAGTTGCATTTGCCAAGTGGGATGACATGTTGGAGGGACATTAATTTGGATGGTGATTTAATTCCATGGCAAAAGCAATTGGATTAGCATGGTGGTGAATCATTTTGGAATGAAATCTCATGCCCTCTCTTGTGTGGCCCATACTTTGATTGGCGACTTGGTTAATTGGATCGGTGTTTTGATTGAATGAGAGGTGGCGTTTATTGTGTGGGTTGGTAAAACATTTGGATGGGGGCTCATCTCTCTTATGAGAGGTGGTGCTTCCCCTTAGATGAAAACTCCACTGAACTCTATGTCATCTCAATCGAACTCCTTCAATCACCTTGTGAAACTCGACTTCAACTCCCTCTTGTGGATTCACCCCTCATGACCAGTTCTCCTTCGTTTTGCTATATAAAGCAACTCTCTCCCCATTGTAAGTTGGTTGGAATATGTTGGGAAGAGCTTGTGCATTGTAATCAGTATTCATTTGAGAAATAAAGAGACTTTGGAGGTCTAAATTGTTATGTGCTTTGGTGGAGTGGATGTATTATCTTTTAGCTGTATGAAGGTAACTTGTATTTGAGCCATATGCATGCTTTGAATCTTGTGTAACTTACTTGAAGGGTTGGTATCAACTTTGTGAGATATGTTAATCATTTTGTTTAATGAGTTAATCTGTTGAATATAAATATTTAGAGATCTTACTGAATGCTTCATTTGCTTATGAATGCTTTTATATTGATTTCTGAATACGTATGCTTCTACATTTGATCTTTGTTCTGTGAGTGTGTGATATGCAGGTTGTCGTGATTGGAGACGTGGAAGATCTTGTTTGATCTCTCTGTTTTTTCTAATAGTATTTCTTGTAGATAAAAGTCCCTCGGCACACCACAAGTGGAGGCTTAAGGTGTAATGTCCCATTCAAATAATTGCATCATAGGACAATTCCATCAATCCTACTAGTTCCCTAGGTTGGATGGATACATTTGGAATTTTAATAAGGGAGCTAATAAATGATGTTCAGACATTAGAATGGAATAAATACTTAATAATGGAGCTTATTAAATAAATACAAGAGAAAATTGAAGTGGCAATGGAGCATGGAGACACATGGAGATTATGGGGCCCACACAAGCTAGAATTTATGTGCCACATGGTATCCTCCTCTTGCAATTTTGAATCCATGGGAAGCCTAATGTTCTTGGATGAGTTAGAAGGTTAATACACTTGGCCATATGCCTCATAGGTCGAATTGGGAAGGAACTGTAACTTACATGGGAGAGGAAGAGTGAAATGGGAGCTTTTTGGACACTTGGGCTAGATTCCCTAACATCTATGACATCTATGACACCAATGATGAAGATGCTACATTTATGACATATTGCAGACTTGAAGTCTGACATCTGACCATTCTGACATGTCAGGTTGAAATATGGCATCCAAGAGGGTGCTCATGTGAGTTGGGGAAGCTCAATGGGTTCCCACTTGAATTGGGGGAAGATGGAAGGCTATGAAAGGGAGGACACATGGCAAATCTTGAGCACACACCCTAATTCAATTTGGCTTGAGTTTGTGGATGGATTCGTAACCTTAGAAGGCTAAGGATGTTTATAAAATACAGGGATCAACCAAGAGAAGAGCTTTTGATCATTTGTGAAGAGAGAGAGCTAGTGGATGACTAGTTTCTTGCTCTAGCCAATTTCGAGGGTGAAAGATTCCCATCCAAGTTGGTGTGTGGAAAGGCCATTCAGGTCTTTCATGGAGCTTTAATGGTGTCATAAGTTACAGGTGCAAGCTATAGGGCAGCTCGTGGACACTTCAAGATCAGCTTCTTCTTTCATCTATTCCAAGTTTTCTCATTATATTCTTGCTCTATGGACTGAGGTGCACTTGGGGAGCTATTGATCTCTTTGGGAGAGCTTCTCATGGTCCATTTCTGATGTGAATAAGATTAATATACTCTGTTCTTCATCTTCAGAAAGTCTTAGGTCGAAATACCAAATGGTTGTATGTAAAAGTGATTATTAATGAGCAAACAATGACTATTTTCCCACTATATTGATGTATGCCATTGTAATGCTGATGATTTCGTATGAAAGAATGTTTCTATGATATATCTATGATTAATGTATTGCCATTGATACTTTGTTCTTCATCTTCAGAAAGTCTCAGATCGAAATACCAAAAGATTTCATGTAAAAATGTTAAACAATGAAGAAACAGTGTTATTTCCCCACTACCTTGTTGTGAACCAATGTAATGTTGATGGATTCGAATGGATAAGTAAACTACCGATGGTTTATGGATGAATGGACTGTTATTGATGCATTATATGAGTTTAATGTTTAGTACATAAGCACTTGGAGTCATTTTGTTGAGTTTCATAGCATTTGGAGAAGATTGCCTATTATTTCCCCCAAGGTTGAAATTAGTCTTTTTGCTTCTGATTTAAGGGAGTTATAGCAGACATTAAAAGTTGAATGGTGATGCATATGAGTTCATGTTGATGTCCTTTATATGTCCCCTTCGTCCATTTAGAAAGTCGAGTTGGATTGAGTGCATTTGGAAAGTCATTTTCATCATCTACCCATAGGGGATTTGAACCACAAGTTGCTCATAAAACTCCATACATTGACCAGATTGCCAAAGTGAGTTGCAAAAGTCATTTGGTGGTTGAAAGACACCTATAAACACCATTTTTATGTATTAACATCATTCATACACCTTTTGGTACAATTTGAGAGCATTTGGAGCTATTTGGAGCCATCTACCATTGGGGATTTGAGCCTCAAAATTACTAGTAAATTCCCCGAGTCTCTTAGATACCTACTAAACCCCAAAACTACATCCAATGCTGCAAATATACTTTACTTAATGTCTTATAACAGCCAAGTCTCATACCAACTATTAGTGGAGGTTTTACAATGTTTGGAATAGATTTGTTCCAGGACCCAACGGGGATTTCCACCTCCCAAATTGACTAGTCTTGTCCCAAAACTTCTTCCCTTGCGAATTGCAGACCATGGTTGGGTATATCAGTTGATTATATGTCTGATAGATGTGTTAATGTTTCCCATCACCCCTCATGACCTTCCTCACCAAGTTTGAAAGTAATTGGAGGAGTTTGGAAGCAGTGGTATCCATATACCTAGATTTGAAATTTGGTGAATTTGAGCACATTGGGAAAATTATTCACAAGGGACATTACATAAGGATCCTCTATTCTCCATGCTTCCCTTTCTTTACTTCTCCCCTTCTTTACACTTCATTGTTTCCAGTTTTTCCTTTGAAAGGCACTCGTAGATCTGCATTCAAATTTATATTTTAAGATTGGATCCTAAAGTTGCTTTTCTTTTATAAAATCTGTACTTGTTTTGCAAATCACTATTACTTGTTAGTCCATATCTAAAGCATTATCTTACTTTTTTGCTATCCTTAAGAAGCAAACAAAGACCCTAAAAAAAAAACTTTTTTAACTTACTTTCATAGGTATTTTCACTTAGTTTTTATCATTTTTTTACTTAGAATTTTTTCGGCAAGTTTTGGTAGCTTTCCCCAAAGCACTCTTAAATTGTTTTGGGGCATGTTTGACTAATGTTTGCTTGTTGTTTTTGCAAGTTTAACAAAAAAAAGGAGGAAGCTTTGGCAAATTTTCGAAGAATTGAGTAAAATGAAAGCCAATGGAGCTCCCTCTTGCATAAATATTCACTTTTTCAATAACTTGTAAGCTTTTGGATCCAAATTATAAGGACCAAAATGCATTTCTCCCAATGTTGTAAAAAATTATAAATATTTGAGTAGGCTCCTAACAACCCACTCCTCATTCCCCTTGGGGAGATCCGCGTTGGTGCATTTTTCGTGATTTTTCGATTTTTAGCTAGTTCAATTTTATTTCCTATTTATCCTTTTTCTTATGTTGTCAAAGTAAAAGAAATACTTACCCCACGCTCTCTTGAGTATCTCGAAAGGGGGAAAAAATTCATGGTAGTAATTAATTAGAAAATCTTTCATTTGTTTCTTTAGTGCTTAAAATTTACTCGGCTATGCTCTCTTGGGTATCCTGAGAGGGGGAAAGAGACTCGCAACCGTGAATTGGTTTGTTAATAAAGGCAACACATTAGGACTTCCAATAAAATTGATGGAGGCTCCTTCCTTGTATGCTTTGCACCGTTGCAACTTGTCTGATCAGGTGGCTGTACCAGAAAGGGATATGAGTGACTAGAATAATAGGACAATCCATATAAGCTCGTTTCTTGAGAAATTAGGGGTTCACAAAGGGTTGACACAACAGAGTCAGGGGGCTACTCCAAGCAGGTTATGCCTCGCCCTGTTGGACACTTGGTAAAACTGCTTTAGCGCTCATTTTGAAGGAGCCTGCCTTATTGGGCCAAACCCACAATTAACCCACTCCCTTAATCACTCATCTAATAAACCTAAAATTTACCAACCGAGACACTGAAATACTTTCATTGAGACTACACTAGCAATCCTCATATGTAAAGCACTTTCTTCATTTGGCACTGGTCTATTCGCTCTTTTTATTTTGCATAAGTTAATTTCGCAAATGTCTTGAATGATGTGTTTATCTCTCTCAAGGTTGCCAAGAGTAATTTATTTGCAGTAATTGGTAGGTAACATTTTTTTTTTCATTTCACTCTAAAAACCTCATAGAAAATCTGTTGTTTCATACTTTCATAGTTAGAAACCGCCTTAGATTATCTTTCATAGGGTCCAGCCCCCTTGGCTTCGCTAGGAGTTGGCCTAGATAGAGGAGCTGAGTATCAGGTGACAACACTTGGCTTGAGCTTGCCTCTAAGGTTGCACCCAGTGGCTTGAGGATTTCTGCCACGTGGCCCGAGGTGTGACTTAGGCGGCAACACTATGAAGCCATTTATACTTTGTAGCAAGACGATTTCTACAGCAAACGATGTCTAGACTTGGAAGTTTTGACATCTTTTGAGGTCATTCTGTTTTCCGTTTTGTTATTTCTTTTCATGAAGAAACTCTGTTAAATTCAATCCACCAAGAATGTTTTTGGGAGTAACCTTGCTGAAAATGATAAATGTAACAGACTACAGGATTTGTTTCTCCTATTTATTTCTTTATTGGTTATTAGATTGGTGGAGACTTCAATATGATTATATGGGAAGGTGATAAGAGTGGGAGGAAGATCTTGTGCCTTTAATAGGTCCATGGAAAGGCAATGTCGGTCTCATCACAAATTTGTCCTTACCAAGAAGTCTTTGGAGGCAGGGAGCTAGCACACTCAGTCAAATTGTCAACACGACCAAGCAATAATTCAAGCCTAGGTGCATCACTTCTATGAAAGTCTTAAATCTCCACCTTCTCTAGTAAGTCTAATGCTTTGTTGTCATTATTCGTTCTATTACAAGTTTAGATGATCTTCTTGTTTGCGGAACTATGTTTGTTAGTGGACGGTCTTGTACATTCCACCCTACAAACTGAATGTTTTGCTCTTAGACTCACCTAAGTGCATCCAAGCCAATGTGACAATTTGGAACCATGTTCCTTGACTGCACCATTTTTCAAGGTCGATTCTATGGTAGGAGGAAACAATCAAATTTCTTAGGGGATGTGCACTATAATTGCTTGTAGTCAACATGCGAGGGAATATAATTGAATATAATTTTATTAAAATGTCCACAAAACCAATTGGACTTTGGACAAAAGAACCTAATTCTCATTGTATCATTTCTTTATAAAGGTAAGAAAGTTGGAATGCAAGGAAGAAAGAGAAGAGGAAGAGCCTATATCTTATAGTTGGGTTGCGATAAAGTTATGTTATTTGTATGGGTGTTCCCCTTTGAGGGGGATGACCGACTCCAATTGGCTCATAATAGTTAGTCTAGAAATCAACTTAATCAAGTTGAGATTCTAAAGAAGGATTCTTCAAGGCTCAAGGCTAGGACAACAGACAACATTTGGTTCGTGAAGAGAGTAAGCATGCCACAAAGAGGAATTTGAACCCGGAAAGGGAAGGATAACAACGTTCCTCTTAGCCACTAGAACTACACCAAATTGACAAAATGCACTTTCAATACCTTAAGAAAAGACAAGTATTTGCACGAATCATAGTTCTCAAAGATCACATTGGAGAGCAAATAGAGGATATCGAAAGAATAAAATAAATATTCTAGATAGTCTTTAAATTATTTTTATATTTGATTGCATGTGATGTATGTAGAAGGGAAGCCAAGGAATTCATGTAGAAACTTATGCAGAACAAAATCCCCTCTTATGAGTAGGCATTCTTGTCTTGCCCCCTTGACACAGATGAGCTTTCCAAGGTCATCCAACATAGTGATAAGGTAAATCCCTTGAGTTTGATGGTTTACCTTATGGAATAAACTCAACACTGTGGCAAGTAGTTGGGGATGTCTTCTTGAATATGTGCCAAGAGGCATTATACATGGAAGTTATTGGAGAACAACTAATCGTAGGCCCTGTTATCCCTCATGTTGTTTGAGGGTAATCCAACATATGACTGTGTTGACTTATTCAGATTTTGGATCTCGACACAACATAATTTATTCCACATGGCTTAGAGCGCCTTGGAATAATTATCATGTGTCTCATAATGTTTCATTGAGGACATATGTTTAGAGTTAGTTAGGGTCCCTATGGGTGATTAAATTGTCAAAATATTGTAAAGTATTATTAAATGGGATGTAAACCCCATTTTCACCCCCTTTAGATCTTCAAATCAATCCTAGTGCACCTCATGGGGACATTATCCCTTGTTTTTTGGATTTCGAGGGTGGTTTTCCTTGATTTAAGGGATTTTTGTCTGATTTTTGGATTATGGGGCCCAAAATCCTTGTTTGATGGATTTTTGTGGAGGAATATGTTCTTTCTAAGGGAGATGCACCTCTCTTTGTCTCTTAGACTCCTAGAGGTGGCACATTCTCATGAGGAGAGGTTTGACACATGGCTAAAGACTCCTAGAGGTGGCACACTTCCCCATCCATGAGATTTGACACATGGAAGGTGTAATGCCCCCTTTGTTGAATTTTATTAAAATGCCCAATTTTCCAATTTTTTTCACAATTTTGGCTCTTGACTAGTTTTGATGTCTAGACCTCCAAATTGACCCAAATGCTTCCAAGTTTTCTCTGAAGGTACATGACTGATAATATAACTTAAATATCATGCTCATGTATGTTTTGTGACCTCCCAATTACTTCTGCAAACTTGTTTAATGTTTTGTTCAAAGTAGGAGTCTTTACTAGCAAATTGGGGCTCCAATTCCCCCTGGGAAATTGCCGAAAATGGCTTCATAAATGATCCCAAAGTCACTTGAATTTCTGAACAGAGGTTGGTTATGTGTAAGGGACCTTTTCAAAGTCTCATATGCATCATGTTTTAGTTTATACAGTTTGTTATGACTCTTTCCAAAACAACTCCCAAGTCACAATTTCGACCCTTGGGGAAAATGCACCAAATCTTCTCCCAATGTAATAAAAATGAGTAAAATGGCTTCCAATGCTTAAGTACTGAACATGAGACTTGAAATACACATTAATTACGGTCCATCCATCATACATTTATCAGAGATATATTCCTCCATTCGAAATAATAAGCATTACCATGGCATATATCAAAATGGAGTGGAAATGGTCATTGTTTGCTCATTAAAAGTCATTTTGACATACAACTCTTGGGAATTTCAACTTGAAACTTCCTGAGAATGAATAACAGAGAATATTGAACTGATTCCAATCATAAATGGACAATGAAAGGCTCTCCCAATTCGAAATCATCAGCATTACAATGGTTCACAACAAGATAATGGGGAAATGACACTATTTCTTCATTGTTCAACATTTTTACATGAATTCTTTTGGGTATTTCGACCTGAGAGTCTTATAAACATGAAATACAAAGCATATACATCACAACATAAGATAATAAGCATTAGAATCTTTCCCAAAGAGATCAATAGCTCACCCAAATCGCAATCCCTCCATTGGCATGAATATGGTGTGAAAACTGGAAATAGTTGAGAGAGAGTGTTGCAATAGAAGAATCCACATTCTTTCCTGTAGCTTACACCTGCAAATAAGACTCCATTAAAGCTCCATGAAAGACCTGAGTGGCCTTTCCAGACACCAACTATGATGGGAATCTTTTACCCTCGAAATTGGCTTAATCAAGAAAACTAGTCATCCACTAGCTCTCACAATTCACAAATGAGCAAAAGCTTCTTCTCATGGCTGATCCCTGTATTTTATAAACATTACTGGTATTCTAAGGGTCCAAATCCATCCATAAACCAAAGCCAAGTCGAATTGGTGTGGCTGCTCATGCTATGCCATGTGGCTTCTCTCTTCACCTTCTCTCTTCTCCCAAATTTGAGTAGGCGCCTCTTGGCCTTCTCCAACTCCCAATTTCGACTTCCAAGATGCTCTATTTAGGCCTCACATGTCAGTATGTCAGTATGTCAGCCTTCAGATCTGACTTGGGTCATAACTGTCATAGAATCTCCATCATTGGTGTCATATCTGTCATAAATGTAAGGGGAATCTAGCCAAGTGTCCATGAAACTCCCATTTGGCTCTTCCTCTTCCATGTAAGTTACACTTCATCCCAATTTCGACCTATGAAGTATATGGACAAGTATATTAACATTATAATCCATACAAAAACATTAGACTTCCCATATATTCAAATTTGCAAGAGAAAGATACCATTTAACATATGAATTCTAGCTAATGTGGCCCCCATAGTCTCCATGTGTCTTCATGCTCTATTGCCACTTCCATTTTCTCTTGTATTTATTTAATAAGATCAATTATTAAATATTTATCTCCTTATAATGTCTAAACATCATTTATTATCCCCCTTATTCCAAATCTCAAAGCTTCCACCCCCAACCTCGGAAACTAGTGATTTTCCTCCTTGGCAATTATTTGACTTTTAGCATCCATTTGACAACTTTCATGAATATGGAAAATGTGATTTGGCCATTGTGACCCAATGCCAAATTTGGGACATTACAGAAGGGCTCCCCTGTTGCTCCTAAAGCTATGTAAAGATTGCTCCTTGCTCATAGTCAATCATGGTTGGATTTTGTAGAGTTCCATCTCTTTTGAGATTAATCAATATACCTTATCTTGGAGTAAAGCTTGTTGTAAGGATTCCCTTCTTCCTAATGTGTGGTACACTTATCTTACTTGGAGCTTCATGGTTGTAAGTTTATTGGGTGCTTTTACATTGTCATTTATCTGCTTCTCATTCAGGCCACTGGGAAAGGTGTTACCACCTCATTGGAGAAAGATGTCTTAAGTTAATATTTATTTCATTCTTTCTTGTATTTTTATTTATATGGGATTTATGTGTTGTATCTTTACCTTCATTGGTTTGTGCAACCTTAAACCCTTATTTATAAGGTGCACCTCAAGAGCTAGAAAGGAAGTGGATACTTTATTCGATGTCTTCCCTTGTAAACTCTAATTCATCTTCAGTTCCATCAAGTATGGTTTGGGTTAGTGGTTGCGAGTCTTCCCTCTTGGTGACCTATTAATCAAGGCCCTCTTAGTTGGTGATCCTTTGAGTCCATTTACCCTGAGTGGATTGAGACTGGTCTCTTGTTTGATTTCTCTTTATCTTCCCATCACGTTTTCTTAACTTGCTATGCTACAACTATTTTCTAGGGAAACCTCTTCATCTCACCTTGCAACTCTTGTCTTTGTCTTGGTAATCCTATCATAGGGAAGCATCCCCTTGAGTTGGAGAAGGGCCATCCAAAAGTACGAAAGGGGATGGTGTGGTGATATTGGCCTTTGTTCAACTTTTCACAAATTGCTATTATGGTTTCAGTACTCAACAAGTTTCTTCTTGAATTAAATGCACATAATTTAAAATGGCTTCTAATTTCAACTTGTAAACGAAAACACATAAATTATATTAAGAGTACACCACAAAAATGAACACTGAGATTTTTGGGTAAAGTACCCTTGGAAAAAACCTTGGAGGAAAAACCAGTTCAACAGAGATTTTTATTAATGTGATCCCACATAAATTTTTGAGTGTTACAACAAAGAAAAAACAACATTAAGTACAATTTCACTTTCTTGGAATTTTGTGCAGTCCTTGAAATTCATGACCAACCTATACAGCATGTACAGACAATCTCCAACAGTCTACTCCTTGTTTTTTGTGCTTAGAAAATCACATAGTTTAGCCCCTTTGAAATTTGTGCCACCACTTAGTTGTACAACCTTGATTTTCGTGCCATTGAATTCTGTTGTACGATTTGCCTTGAATTTTCTGCCTTTGTTAAGCTATATGGACCTCCTCAAATTTTGTGCTAGGAAACACCAATATGGATTCAACAATAAATGCTCAGTATGACCTAGTCATTAATGTTATATTGCATTGGGATTCGTGCCCAATCTCTTTGGGAATTGCACCCCCTTTCTCTTTCAACTACTCTCTTCTCTTTTCCTCAGGTCTCAGCTTTCTCTATCCTCTTGTGTCTAATGTGCCCCCATAGAGCTCCCTTTGCCCATTTATTAATGAGAAATGACTCGACTCCTCAAATTCCAAACTGGACAGTCAAGATTAGGTCTTGAGATCTCAAGATCAATGGCTGTGATAAATTGCACATTTTCACAACTTAATTTTATTTTATCTCATAATAAAAAAAGTCACTTTAACTTTATAAAATAAAGTTAATGTCTAGAAAAGTCACTTTATGGTCACTTCCACATGTCTAGACACCAAGCTTGTAGAAGTCCATCCGAGCTATTAAAACTCAACAACCTTTTCCTCTTTGTTCCCCTTGGCTAGCTTTCTTCTTCAAGGCTTTAATAACAGATGCATGTTTGGGAAGTAACAAGGTTCATCAATTTGATACCAAAAGGCTTCAAGGATTTTGTAGGATGATAAATACCCATCATTTTGCTCAATGTTCCCTAAAAGGTCTTAGCTAAAGCACACAGTTACTATAGTTGAACTATTGCTTTACTCATTTTAGTCAAAGAGTCAAGAGTTGACTCATGAGACTTGTCAAGACCCAAGGGTTGAATTGGCGAAGACCCGAAAAATAAAGAAATACAAAAATGCACTAATTTTCAAGACACACAGACATCTACTTATCTATATATCGTTGTTTTTGCTTGGAAGTAATTTTTTGGGAAACTCTTCTCATTATGAGATGGTACACAGTGTAAAGCAAGCGATGTAGACTTAGCATGCTTGATGTTGGGGGAATTGAAGCAGGGATTTGCATAGTGTGTTGGATTATCAACAACAACCTAGAAACTTTGGCACCAATTGATTGAGATAAACCTCGAGGATATCTTTGATTCCTCTGATGTTGAAACCATCTGGTTAAGCTCTAGGACTTGTTGCTCCAAATGAGGGACAAAATTTTGGTGTTTGAGTCCTCTTCTCTCATCTTCAAAACATTCCTTTGTTTGTGGGCAACTTCTCTATATTTTGGAATCTTTGCCTTTCAACTGCTAGCACCTATAGATCTACTAAGACTTTATTGTTCTAGACATGGGCAAACTTTTGTATTTGGGCCTTCATCCTATCGTCTTTCTGTTGATGTATTTGTAACTTCAGAAGATATTTTGATGTATATTATCATTGTATGTTGTTGTACCCCCATTGGAGATGTGTTTACCTCCTTGCGGGATGTCTTAATCGTGTCTAGACCTTGAGGTACAACCTCCGTTGTAAGTCAGGGCAATGGTCCCTAGTATAACATCATGTAATGTGTATTTGATGTCTCTCTCGAAGAAGTTGGCCTTGTTAGGGAAAGACAAGTGGGCCCCAGTCTTATGTTTGGTTAGTCACTTGAAAGGTATAAATAGGGAGGCGCTGTCCCTCATTTATACACACCTCAGACTCTCATGTTCGTATGAGAGAGAGAGAGAGAGAGAGAGAGAGAGAGAGAGAGAGAGACAAAGGAGGAGAGATAGATAGCTGATGAATACTTCTTATTACTGGGTTTGATCATCTTACTATTATGAGGAAGTTTGCGGGTTTTTCTCCTTTATGGTTTCCTCGGTGAAAATCTTTGTGTCTCGTGTATCTTTTATATCTTATGCATCTTGCTGTACTTGTTATTCTTTCAGATAAAGATCCTAGATAAACTAATTAGATCTAAAGAAAAACTAACATGGTATCTGAGCCTCTATGAAAGAAGGAACTATACGGCAGTGGAAACCATGACATCCTAGTTCAAGGTGTTCTCTCCACAGATCATCAAGAAAAGAGGTCTAGGTTAACTCACCACAGTAGGGTGCATCTTTTGGTGAAAGCAGTTTGAAAGTAGAAGAAGTTTCATTTTTGACCTTGTAACTATTGTCAGGAGGAACTAGGGCATCAAGTTTCGGAGGCTTCCCACCTCAGTTTTCAGAAAGTGACCTTGCTGAGCAACTCGCCTCAAGGACGCGCATCTTTCTGTCCAAACAGAATTCCCAAACTCCAAGTTTGGAAAATTAGGGTTTCTCTGAAAAACCCTAGGTTAGCCAGCTTCGGAACCAGGTTAGACACCTCAAATCGGTAAGATCTAAATCTTTGTATTTCCATTTGAGGTTCTCGTTTGAAAAGATGACTCACCATACTCAGCTTGAGGACAAGCTTGGAGGGGTTGATAACTTCTGGGCATGGAAGTACAAAATCTCCTTAATCCTTGAAGAAAATGACTTGGATCAGTTCATCACTGGAGAAGTTCCAGAACCAGAGGGAGATGAGCCTAAGGCTGCTCATAAGAGAAGCATGGCTAAGGCCAAGAGAATTATTGTAGATTCTATTAAGGATCACCTCATCCCCCATATGTCTTCATTCAAGACACCGTAGGAAGTATATGATGCTTTGACAAAGATGTTCGAAGGAAAAAACATCAACCAGAAGATGACTTTGAGGAACTAGTTGAAGAATGTGAAGATACAAAACTTAGAGACTATACAGTCTTACTTCACAAGGGTTGCTCAAATCAAAGAACAACTTGAAGCAGTTGAAGAGAATGTCAAAGAAGGAGAAATTGTAATGACTACCTTGAATGGTCTCCCTAGATCACGAGACTGATTCAATCAAGGGATTTGTGCAAGAAGGAGGCTGATCTCTTTTAACAAACTCTGAGAAGAATGTGCACAAGAAGAAGCTCGACTCGTGACAAGAGAAGAGAAGATGGGAGCAACTAAAGATCAAGCTCTCATAGTTCACACCAGGAAGAACTTCAAGAAGAAGGAGAAGAAGGAGAACTTTCATCACAACAAGAAGAAGGACAAGAAACAAAAGAAGATAAGATAAGATAATTTTATTAATGTCCACTAATGACCACAAAGTAGGTCAACGAGACTGTTGGTTACAATGATATGTTATGCATGTGGGAGGATCAAACAATCTCCCTTAAAGGAAATACAATATAAGTAATGAAAATAGAAAGAAAGAAGTAAAGATGTACAAGGCGAGCTAGGCTGTAGCATGGGAGAGCTCTTGCTCTAGTTTCAACCTTGTACCCTTGCATAGGGGCGAAGGGGCTCAGGTGGACAAGATCCAGGAGCCAAAGTGACCGAGGAGGGTCTGGTATTCCTAACATCCGAGGCTGAATGAGGAAAATTGAGGGAATTTCAAAAGTGGCTGCTGCCCCGATTCAGAACTGGTAGGCGCGGGGCGCCCTCTAGACTGATGTAGGTGAGGTCTGGAGGGTCTTGAGTGCCTCTCGAAGGGAGGTCTGGTGCGGTGCTCTCGTTGAGATGTCGTAGCTCGAGAACCCTGAGCCCTTACTGATCTGGGGGCTAGGTCGATGTCGAGGTCGGTAGATCTCTTGATGCCCCTGGAAGATGGTAGCAAGATGGTAGCATGCTGAAGAATGTCGTGATTCGATGTGTGGTGTCTGGTCTAATGGGAGGTTGGAGGATTTGCGCTCGAAACTTGAGGGCGTCCTGAATATAAAGCACTAGACATCTCTGATCGGTATATCTGAAGAAAGCGTGTAGAGTTTGGGCCCCCCTGAACAAGCAATAGAAGCGTCCTCTGATCTCATAATAGATAGGACATTTGAAGATAAAATGTACTTGGTTTCCACTTCTTGTAGATGACACAGTTGGTAGATCCTATTTGGTCTATCAATCTGGTGGTTTGACTCTACCCGGAGTCTAGGTGATCCTACTTTGAACTGTCCGAGAGGGATCCGAAGAGTGTGCATCCAATGGCGAAACATATACTAGGGTCGGTCAATGAGCCCGTCTCTGATCTCTAAGAAATGCTCAGCCTAAAAGGCCATTTTTGGGCGCAATCCTCCTAGAGGATTAATCCAAGTAACCCGGACGAACGTTTTGTAGATATCAGCTCTGATGATCTTATTTAACTCTTGTTGGGTAGGCAGAAGGTGCCCAAGGGCATCTAGAGAGTACTGGAACGGGGGAAGACGATCTAACTGGATCCCCACTAAAGCAAGAAGGCTCGAGACCCCTGTGAGCCAACACTTGGCCCTGCCTGGGTGGGTAGCACGGGAGATAGTCTGAGCAGAGCAATAAGATAGAAAAGGGTACCTGTCTCAACCTTTTGATGAGTCGGTTAACCCTCGGATCCGATGCAGGAAGGAAACCAATCTGAAAATTGTCTCAAGGCGGAAGGGATGGGCTCCAAATTTAGCGAGGATGATGTGCTGTGGCATTGTCTACTTACATCTGATGATACGTCGAAGAAGAAGGATTTAGACTTTTCAGCCGATGCCCAATCTGACTCGAGTAGGGAGGGGCCCCAGATCTTTGATCCATATAGAACAGTGGGATGAATCAAGGTATTTAGAAGGTCCATCTTGGATGAGATATCCTAGAAATGGTGACGAAAACGCTGTCTCTCGAGGAGGGCTAGGGAGCCGTACCCCTTGTTGATTCGAGGCTGGAGAGTTGGTCGTAGACTGAAGCGGGGACCAAAAAAATGCACTCCTAAATAAGTATAAGTACTGGTGATCTCAACTTCCTCCCCTTTGAATAGGAAACAAAAGTTTGAGGTTTTCTTTACCCCATTGAAGATCATAACCTTTGTTTTGCTCAGATTCACAGCCAGCTTCCGGAGTTCACAGAATAGGGCAAGGGCATCAAGCTGTCTCTGTAGACCTTTCGGTGAGGAAGATAGGAGTATGATGTCATCGACGAAAAGTAGGATAGCGATCAGGACCTTGTGGAGGAGGCACCCATCTGTTTCTTGGGTATGCTCATGGAGGAAGGTCTCCAACTCGTCATTGTAGATTCCAAACAGGGTGGGGGAGAGTGGGCAACCTTGTTTCACCCCAATGGTGCTACGGATGAACTCGGATAATCCTCGAGCTGTGCGAAGGCGGCCTCGAACAGACTCGTATAGGTGCATAATAGCTGTCAATAGGATCGTCGAGATGCCGATGTCTTTGAGTCGCTGCAATAAATCCTCTCTCGGAATTGAGTTGAATGCTTTCCGAAAATCTACAAAGTAGCAGTAGACTTTCGAGGAGTGGTGCTGTGCCTCCTCAATCACGGCTCAGAGAGTAAAAATGTGGTCGATAGTCTGAACCCTGCTTGACCACGAGCTCTAAGATTTCTCTGATCAAAATCATTGGAAAGCTTCATGTGGAGAGCGGTAGCATAAAGTTTTGAGAATGTGTGACCAACCATGATCATTTTGTAGTTATTAGGGTCAGAGGTGGCTCTTGACTTGTGAATCGGATGGATGATATGATGAGACCAGATCGGTGGAAATCCCTCACGCACCACATGGTTAAAGAGATCGGCCACGTAGCTAACCATAACCCGGAGGCCATGCTTGAAGAACTCTGCTTGGTAGCCTTCCTCGTCTGCTGATTTGCTGCTGCTCATTGCCCAGATGGCTTTTGTGACATTGTTAGTGAAGAGGTCGCAGGAGGAGGGGGGGGAAGCAACAGGAATGTCAGCCTGGTTGGGAATGTCATAGAGCTTGAAGGTGTGGGAGAACATGGAAGCAGGGTCCAGATTGGGTGACAGAGGGGAGTGTTAGGAGAGGATGGTACGCCAAAACTGTTTGGGGGAATGGGCAAGGAGGGCTGAGAGTTCCTGTCTTCTCTGAGAGACAAAATATCGTTTTTTGCGACAAAGGAGACGGGGGTAAGACCTTTGGATGTCGGGGTACGTCGGGCAGAAGTGGAGGAAGGCATGACGAAGTTCTTGGTGGAGTGTTTTGCAATCCTCGTCGTACCACTTGTTCATGGGGTAGGAGCCAGGTTTAGGAGTGGTAGAGGAGGTATGAGTGGAGTGGGGGAAAGAGTTAAGTGTTGCTTCCCAGATTGCAGACGAAAGGCATTGGTACTTGGCAGAGGCTGAGTCGAGTGAGGAGAAATGGGCTTCAGGAGGAAGAATCTGGCGAAGATCTGATAGGAAGATGTCGGGGTCGCCTTCTTCAAAACGAAAGGTTGTTTGAGGTGGTGAGGGGTGGCTGTTGGGGGAGAGCTGGGTTTGGAAGGGGGGGGTTGACTTGGAGGGAGAGAGAAAGAAGTGCGTGGTCAGCTAGGGGGATGGGGGAGATAGAGAGGTCTCGAATGAAGGGGAGTAAGTTTTGGCTGGCTAGGGCGTAGCCCACCACACTAGCCTCGCCTCCATGTGGCTAACACGTGAAGAAGTGAAAATTCGGGAAGCAAGGGAGGCCGTTCAGAATAAGCAGCTCATGGGATTCCCCCAACTACAGGAGATGCTTGCCGTATGCTGTAGTGGGCCCCATGGCATCTTCTGAATTCTAGTGGAGACCTACTGTGGCAGGGTCGAGTCCTTCAGTACAAAACACATCTTCGAATCGATCATGGAGAGGAACTTGGAGGTCTTTATTACGAGCATTAAAATCCCCCATAAGCATGACTTCCATGTCAGCAGAGGACTGAGTAATGCCATTGTACAGATCCATAAAAGGGTCCCCATCTGCTCCATTGTGGATGGCAAACGATGAGGACGCGAGTGGGAAGTGGCAAACTGCGAAGTATACATGTCTTAGGGGGAAGATCTTGGTTTTGACTTGGATCCACATGAATCTAGCGTACTCATCAGATGCCATCAAGGAGACCCTCTTTTGGAGAGAGTCTCTAACTAGGCAAGCAACTCCTCTTGATCCTTTGACTCCACCAGAGCTCCTTGTTTCCTGTCTATAGGCTGAGAACCAATGGTAACCTGTGATATCTGGGAGAGGCCATATCGGGCTCGCATGAGTCTTGGTCACGAGGAGGACATCAGTCGATGCGCGTGCGTCATATAGGAGACCTGGAGATGACCAGAAAAACCCATTTCCATTCCATCAACGGACATTGATGCTTGTGCCCTATCGTCTCTCCAATTGACCTCGTCATTTAGAGCTTCCTGTTCGAGGCGTCCATCTAGGGGGGAAGGAGTCTCGAATAACTGCCCGAAGGTTCTTGATAACCGCCCATTTTCCTGCTTTTCGTGCTGCTGCAACCTATTCCCTGGACTGTTTGAGTTCTGCAACCTGCGTTCTGGTAAGGTCCTCATCAAGGAATATCCTGTAGGGGAGTTAGTACAGTTTACGTTTAGCTCTAAGGGCATAGAGCCTGTTTGTTGCATTACGAAATCTAATGAAGAGGGTGGAGTCATGGCCCACGCAAGCTCAGTCCAGGGTTATATCTGATAAGCCAAGGGTATCTCGTAGGAACTCAACTCCTACCTCCATAGGGTCTGAGGAAGGAAGAGGTTGACGGAGACCTCTTATTTTCAGGTTCAATTTCCTTGCTCGTCTGGTCCATTCTTCGATAAGTTTGTCTTGTACGACCTCCTTGATTGCTATGAAAGGGGAAGTGTTTTTGCCTTTCCCTCGAACAACTTGTGCCCATGAATTAATGTGCGATTCAATTTCCTGTTTAAAAGAGGCCTGTTGGGATTTTATTTACTCTTGCTTGGTTCTGAGGTCCCGGATTTTGGTGTGAAGTGCTTCGTTCTGAGGATGGGAAGAATCTTGTTCTTTGCTTTCTTGTATCATTTTCTTGAGGGATACGTTATCCCCTTCGGCTTCCGAGACTCTAGGAGCGAGAGAGCCCACCTCTGAACGCAGTCTACCATTTTTGGCTTCGAGGGATTCCAGTTTCCTGAGCATTTGTTTAACTTGAGATGTCCAAAACCCGAAGTCTGATTCCAATGCAATATCCATGGGGCTGTAGAATTTTGGGTTACCTTGACATTGCCTTAGGTATCGAAATTGGCCTCTGTCGTTGTAATCCCAGGTGGGCGTTTTGGAAATTCCCTCCGACTTTGTCTTCTTTCGGGTCCTCTATGGGCTGTTGAAGGAACGCGGAGGGATGGGTGATCAGGGTTGCGACTGGGGGGATGGAGGGCGTAGGGTGGTGAGCAGGTGGGGAGGAGAAGCGGAAGGGCTGTGGGAAGGGCAAGTAGGGCCCGCGGGCAGGTGTGCGTGAGCAAGAAGGTCACGCAGGCTGCGTGTTGCAAGAAAGGGGAGGGGGAGGGTGGAGGTTTGCGGGAGGAGGCGTGGGGAGGTGCGTGGAGGGGGGTAGGGGAAGCCTCGTGTGTTGGGAGAGCTACGCGGAGGTGGGTAGGGAGCCGCGAGCAAAGAAAGGAGCGGGAGTTGCGAGCAGAGGGGCCGCAGAAGGGTGTGGGCGAGGGGCAGAGGGCCGTAGAAGAATGCAGGCGTGAGCTAGGAAGGAGCCGCGCAGACAGACGGAAGGTTTCGTGCACAGGAGGAAAGGACCCGCGTGCAGGGGACGGAGGTCGCGTGCAGGGGACGGAGGTTGCATGCAGGGGATAGGAGGTCGAGCAAAGAGGCCACGCAGGAGGAGATCCTTCCAATGTTCGATGCTATACTTGTGATGAAAATGGGCACTTTGCAAGAGATTGTCCCATTAGGAAAAAGAGACACCATGCTCATATTGCCGAAGATGATGAACTAACAAACAAAGATTCAGATGAGAGAAGGTTGATTCAGATGAAGAGTATGTGCCAATCTCGACACTTACTGACACTATCTCACACGAAAGCAATGATTAGCTTGTGGATAGTGGAGCTTATAAACACATCACGTGATACAAGGGATCATTCGTTAATATGTTTGAACATGAGTCACCACACAAGGTGAAACTTGGGGATGATTAGTGGAGAAGCTTCATTCAAGCTTGACGTCGAGAAATCCTTAAAGATGAAGGATGTGTTATATGTGAGAGAAGATTGAAGAAGAATCTTCTCTCCATCTCTGTACTAGATGCAATGGGAATTAGGTTTTCATTTGTCGATGGCGAAGTTTTGATGTGGCCTAGAGGAAAGACAACAGAGGATGCAACGGTGATTGGAGAAGAAGACAAAGGCTTGTACAAGCTAAAGGGACATCTTGAACAAGCATTGGTTCATGAGTCAATTGAACCAAGCGAATTGTGGCACAGAAGGCTTGCACATGTGCATTACAGAGCACTATCGATGGCAAGCAAAGCAATCTCAGGATTGCCAAAGATCCAGGCAAAGCATGAAGGCATTTGCAAAGGATGTGCACAAGGAAAGAATGCGAAGAAGACATTTCCCATTAGTGAGAGCAAGGCCAAAGGAATACTAGAGATAGCACACTCGAATGTATGTGGACCCATGTCATCTAGCTCATTAAGTGGGTATGTGTACGATGTTTCCTGTTAGTTTTATAACTCAGTTGGTCCTACCCCATGATTTTGATGTCATATGGGGGAGACATAAGTTGTATTTTTCCTAGGGAACTTTTTAATGTAAAGTGTGTTTTATATTATTAAAGTGACTTTAAGTTGTGGGACCCAAAAAGTGCATTTAATGTATTTAATAAAGTGAATATGTGCATTAAATGAGAGCCCTTAGATAAAGCTAATCTCATCTTTTGATTAAGTTGGTTGAGTTAGTTAGGGTTAGTTTGGGTGAGATAAAGTATTAAATAATGTCTAGGGAAAAGAGAGAGACATCACATCAGAAGAAGAAGAAGACAAGAGAGAGAGAAATAAATAAATTTCAAGAAAGAAATTTTTGATTTCTGAGAGAGAGACTGATCATCAAACTGAAGGCACGATTCCCAAGATATCTGTAGCATTCATTGGACTGTACAACCATTATCGAGGCAAATTGTAGGTACAAATTGAGCCAAATTTTTCTGCATTTAATGTCGGCAGAATCCGTACAGTTTGTACTTGGCACGAATCTTGAGAAATCTGCTGTGTACAGTTCGCATGTGTGGGTTGACTGTGAGTATTTTTGGCACGTTTTTCAATGCAGATTTACAGATGAGGGTTTTTGAAATTGTTTTGATGTTGAAGAAATTTTGAGTTGTTGAATTTCTGATTTCGCTCATAAATATAATTCTTTCTCTGGGTTTTTCTCTAGTGAGGTTTTGCCTTGGGCTTGGCCCTAAATTTCTGTGTTGCCACACTTTTTCTTCAGATTGAAGTTGAGTGCATTGGTGTTTATACTTAAAACTATTAGACAAATTCATCTTATGAATTTTTAGTTCAGACAAGTTATAAATCAGATTTGTAGTCAAGTGTTTGATAAAAGTCCTATATAAGGTTTTGTGGTTGTTTATCAAATTTCTTCATTTCCTTTATAGATGATTTCTCACGTAAGAGTTGGATATATTTCTTGAAAGGGAAAAGTGAAGTTTTCAGTAAGTTCAATGAATATAAAGCCTTGGTCGAGAACCAGACTGATAGGAAGATTAAGGTTCTATGGTTAGATAATGGTGGAGAATTCACATCGAAAGAATTCAAGGAGCTCTGTAGAGAGTCCGGGATTAAGAGGGAGTTGAGCACTCCATACAATCCTCAGCATAATGGGGTTGCAGAAAGAAAGAACTGAACCATCATGGAAGCAACAAGAGCAATGTTGCATGACCAGGATCTTCTTATGCACCTTTGGGCGGAGACAGCAAGAACAATTGTGTATGTACAGAAACGTACTCCTCATCGAGTACTTGACAACAAGACTCCTGAAGAGGCTTCTCAGGAGAGAAACTAAAAGTTAGCCATCTGAGAATATTTGGTTGCCCGGAGTACATACATATCCCAAAGGAGAAAAGGACCTAGCTCGATCCTTCTGGGAAGAAGGATATATTCGTAGGATACATCAAAGGCCTATCGAATGTACTTCCCATGATTCAAGAAGATCGACATCAGTAGAGATGTAACCTTTGATGAAGACTCGACATACTTTAGATCCAGGAGGATATCTATTCAAGAGGTCGAGGAACCTGAAGAGACGAGAGTTCGAGATTTGGAAATTGGAGAAGAAATTCCAGAAGACGATGAAGATCATGACAATCCTCGAGAAGGACTTCCACAAGAGGAGACCAACATGGGCACGGGAGCTCATACGAGAAGTTGAAAGGTATGGCGCTCCAGAAGGAATACATAGAGAGAGAAAGAGGGCAAAGCCTTACGATAGTTATGTGGCCTCACCGTGTGACATCATTGACAGAGAACCTTCCACCTATGAAGAGGCTACAGAAAAGAAAGAATGGGAGGATGCTATGATCGAGGAATATCAGTCGATCATGAAGAATGATGTATGGGAGATAGTTCCAAGACTAGAGAAGTCTATTGTGACTTCGAAGTGGATCTACAAGATCAAGCATGCTGTAGATGGCAGCATATAGAAATACAAGGCAAGGTTCGTAGCACGAGGCTTCTCATAGAAAGAAGGCATAGACTACAAAGAGACATTTGCACCCATGGCAACGTACACTTCCATTAGGACCATACTTGCATTGGCAACAGTTATGAAATGGAAAATATACCAGATGGATGTCAAGACAACTTTCTTGAATGGTGTAGTCAAGGAGGAAGTGCACATGGAACAACCATTAGGATTCGAGACACATGACAGGAAGATCCATGTGTGCAAATTGAAGAAGGCCTTGTATGGATTGAAACAAGCAGCAAGGACATGGTACGACAGGATGGATAGCTTCCTGATGAACTTGGGCTTTACCAAGAGTAAGGCAGATTCCAACCTCTACTTCAAGGTTGAAGACAGAAGGCCAATGATACTCTTGCTATATGTCAATGACTTGTTTCTGATAGGTGATGAGGAACTCGTTAAAGATGCAAGGAGGAGACTTGCTACAGAGTTTGAGATGAAAGACCTGGGTATGATGCACTACTTCTTAGGCAGGGAGGTGTGGTAGAGTGCAAATGGGATTTTCCTTGGTCAAGGAAAGTATGCAGTGGAGATTTTGAAGAGATTTAGAATGTTGGATTGCAAGGCAATAGCCACACCTATGGCATCTAACTTGAAGCTTTTGAGTGATGCTTCATCTGAGTTGGTTGATGCCACGATGTATCGTGAGATGATTTACTCATTGATGTACTTGACGAATATGAGGCCAGACATATGCTTTACGTTGAACACTTTGAGTCAGTGCCTGGCGGATTTGAGACATGTTCACCTGATAGCTGCAAAGCATATACTGAGGTACCTAAAAGGTACAGTGTATTATGGGCTCAAATATGATGCGAATCAGAAGATGAACCTACATGGTTATGTTGATTCAGATTGGGTAGATAGTGCCATTGACAAGGAAGAGCACTTCAGGTTGTTGCTTCAGTTTGGGATCTGGCATGATCTCCTGGTTCAGCAGGAAACAATCATGCGTGGCGTTGAGTACAGCCGAGGCAGAGTATGTTGTCGCTTGCTCGACTAGTTGCGAGGTAGTGTGGTTGCAAAAGTTACTGTCTGATTTATTTGATCTCCGGTTGGATGTGACTTGTATCTTCTGCGAAAATTAGAGTTGCGTGAAGTTGTCGGAGAACCCTGTGTTCCATGACATGTCGAAGCACATCGAGATCAAGTTCCACTATATCAGGGATATTGTGCAGAGAGGAACAATGAAGCTCCAATATGTGGCAACGAACGAGCAGATAGCTGATGTGTTGACCAAGCCTCTAGCCAGATTGAAGTTTGAGTACTTCAGAGAAAGACTTGATGTGATCTAGATCGAGACCCCTCGAAAGAGGGAGTGATGTGTTCTAGCATAGTTGGAGAGACAAGTTGTCTGAGCGTAACATCGTGGCGAAGATCGTAGCTTGCTCAGACGTAATTAGTCTTGTAGGTTATCCTTGGATGTATTAAGTCTCGACGAAGCTCGTAGGTTATCATTGGATGTAATCAGTCCTGAAATGATTTCTATGCTAAAAATAGCGGATGCATAATACCTCACATGGGAAATGAGACATGTCCGAGCGGGAAAATCCCTGGTGAAGCAGGATGCTCGAACATAATCAATCTCGTAGGTTGTCCTCGGATGTAATCAGTCCTAGCGAAGCTCGCAGGTTATCCTTGGACGTAAGTAGTCCTGTGACAGGGTATTCGAGTGTAAATATGAGCCTTGGTGTGGTACGCATGTTACTCAAATGTAATGAGTCATGTGGGTTGTCTGAGTGTAAAAAGATCCCTGGCGTGGTACGCAAGTTACTCGGATGTAATACGCCTTGAAGGTTATTTGAACGGAAAATATCTTGGACGTAGGTTGTTCAGATGTAATAAGTCCTTGAGGTTGACCTATAACTTAAAAGTCTTGATGCAATAGGTTGTTTGGTCATAATCAGTCCTTACATATATATCTATATAGGTGTGTGTTCCCATGTTGAGATGATTAGGTCATGAAGCACTTGAGGTGCACCTAGGTGGTTCTCCTTTATAGGTAGAATGCAGGTTGATCGTGGATGCTCTACGTGCTTTGTTTTGTTTTGTTTTGTGCAAGACAAAACAGATGATTTGGATACGACGAGATGAAGGTAGGAGACATCGGTTATTGTTGTGGCAATGTAAAGAAGGTCTTGAACCGTTCCTATGAGATGGCTTACTTGAGGTGTGATGAATACCTGGACGAGGACTAGCCCTACATTCAGCCGAGAGAGGGTTGACTCTGTGGAAATTTTCGATGACAAATTGTACCATTTGATGATCAATAAGGAGATGATGGTGGCAACAACTATGATGATGACTCTATGACTTAGTGACGATGACTTCGTGATGAAGACTTGACCAGCTGTGTTGATGACTGTAGAAGAGAGAGAACACCTTCCTAGTTAAGAGGCAGTGTTGATGTATTTGTAACTTTAGAAGATATTTTGATGTATATTATCGTTGTATGTTGTTGTACCCTCATTGGAGATGTATTTACCTCCTTGCGAGAGGTACAACCTCTGTTGTAAGTCAGGGCAATAGTCCCCAGTGTAACATCATGTAATATGTATTTGGAGTCTCTCTGGGAGAAGTCGACCTTGTTAGGGAAAGACAAGTGGGCTCCAGTCTTATGTTTGGCTAGTCACTTGAAAGGTATAAATAGGGAGGCACTCTCCTTCATTTATACACACCTCACACTCTCAAGTTCGTATGAGAGAGAGAGAGAGAGAGAGAGAGAGAGAGAGAGAGAGGAGGAGATAGATAGCTGCTGAATACTTCTTATTATTGGGTTTGATCGTCTTACTATTTTGAGGAAGTTTGCGAGGTTTTCTTCTTTCTGGTTTCCTCTGTGAAAATCTTTGTCTCGTGTATCTTTTACATCTTATGCATCTTGCTGTAGTTGTTATTCTTTTAGATAAAGATCCAAGATAAACTAATCAGATCTAAAGAAAAACTAACACTTTGGAATGGTCTTCTTTTTGCAACTTCTTTAGTAGCAGTGGATGGATATGCTTGGAATATCTTGCTTCTTTTGTAGCTCTGCATCTTGTTGGATAGTTCAACTCTTTCTACCATAGAAATGGCTTCTACCTTCTATCCATTCAGCCCTCTTAACTATCTCCTTAAACCATGTTCTCTTTTGCAAGAATCACCCTTGTCGCTTTGCTTTTGAAACTATGGGTCCTTGAAAGAACATTACTTTTCTTCTCTTAGCTTTGATGGCCGTTTACATTCCTCCAATTGGTTTCTTCTTCCTTGGGAGAGATGCCTCCATTAATGTTAAGAGGTTCCCATCCATTTTCCAATCAACATACTTGATTGAATTTTCACCTTTCAAGGAACAAAATGATGGGTTTGACATTAAAATTTGGTGGGCACGTGGAGATGGTTGTTAGGTTTTTGTGGTCAAAATTTCACTGCTAATGGACATTATACGATAGAGGTATGGCCGAATTATTGTCGTAGCCAATTTGCATTTCTGAGAAGTAAACTGACGAATTTGGGGCTGATTTTGGTTGGCAAGTGTGTAATGATGCCAACTTACCACAATTCAAATTTCATCGACATTGGATTCATAATGCCAAAAATACCAAACTGGTTTTAACACTTGCTCACTTATGTAGCAATTGTGTATTTTGGGATTTTATGCATTTTTATTGTATTAAAGTATTTGCAACAAATTTTAGCATGGTCTCTTTGCTCTTTTGTAGTAACCATGAGCATCTTGCATTGGGATAAATGCAAAAATAGGCTCGTGTTCTGCATCATGCCTTTGTCTTCTGTAATGTCTTCCCATGTTTTTTTAGTGACTTCTTTTTCAACTTAACCCAAGGTTTTTTCATGGAAATTGGATCCAAGCACCAAATCCATTTCGAATCACACCTCCCTATTTTAGGCCTTTTAGTCTTGCAAAGAACTTTGATACTATTTTTTTTCAAGTCTCTTGAACTTGGGTTTCTCATACCATTGGTTATTTCCAATCGCTTGAACTTGGAGACCCATGTCCATATCCCATGTATCGTACATGGACACGCTAGGACATATGTCTTGTGTGTTTGACTCTAAAAAACATTTTTTCTAAGTTGTTAGGAAACTTGGGGACAGGGACGAGGACGAGGACGGGGAACCCACTTTTTGAAACAGGGGACTTGGGTACGTCGGGGGTACTCTCTCTCTCTCTCTCTATATATATATATATATATGAAATAAAAAATCAAATCATTTTCTCTAGTATTAAATTTCAATAATTAAAATGCACATTGCTTCAAAGTTAACGAATCATTGACATAAAGTGGAATTACATATGAACCTTAAGTATAAATTTATAAACATTATATTAGATAATCATAAGAGATAAACCAAGTGGAAATTCAAATTACTATTTGCATATTCATATGAATCATGATTCATCAATCATGATATATGTCCAATGTCATAAGCATAGAGTATACTTCAAGTCTACATCCAAAATTCGAAAAGCAAAAAGCATTGAACAATGAACATCAACAACATAGCTAAGTTGGCTTCATCAAGCCATTTCATCTAGGCCAACCACATCTATAGCACCAATATCATCATCGAGGTCCTCAACTAACAAACTCTCTATGTAGTCATCACTCTCAAGTGGAAGCTCCTCTGCATCCATAACAATTGGAGGTATCTCGATTCTTTACAAGGCCATTTGGTTGTATCTCCTCATCCACACATGTGGTGTCATCTACTAATTGGTCACATCTCTTAGAAGGACCCTCCTTGTACCCCCTTCAAATTGGTAAAAAAATTTATAGAATTTTTTTTTTAATTTTCAATTAACGAAGTCTTCTTAGCGTCCCCAAAATCGAGAGATGGGGTCCCCAAACGAAGCAAAGCTTCCAAATTTTTTGCCAAAGGTTTTCGGTACTTTGGTACTTCAACGGGGACTTTAGGTAATGTTCGAGAGGTCCTTGACCTGGTTTTTGAGACGTGGGGATGGTACCCAGGATGGGGACGTGAACCTAGCTTTTGGGGCCGGGTACCCTTGCAACACAACATTTTTTCATTGTATTTTCAAATTTCCAGCTGCATAGAAAGAGTTCTCATGGTCTCTTGTTGTGTAGGTGAAGGGAAAATCGAGATTTAAAGGGATTCCAAGTGTTTTGTAAATATTCTAGTTTCTAAAAATTGGATCTTTATGTCTATATTTCATAAAGCTAGACATAAAGATCCAATTTTTAGAAACTATATATATATTCCAAGTAATTATCTTGGGGCAAACCCTTGGGTACTTCCTTTCATTTCGAGAATGGTACTTAGTTAAACCTTAGTTTCTTCATAGCATAAGGCCATGTCAACAATAGGGCTCGGAGCTAGTACGATAATATACTCATTATGATCTCAACCTTTCACTTATTTGATCCCCTTAGGCTACCTTATATATATATTAATGTGTCCTTGTGTCCTTTTTCTGGGGTCAATGTGTCCCGTGTTGGATAATTGTATTTTTTGTGTCCTTTGTGTCTTGTGTCCCGTGTCAAATAGTTGTATTTCCATGTCCTTTGTTTCCTGTGTCCTCGTGTCATATGACTTACCTTCAAACTTGGTTTTAATAACATTTCGTTTCTGCAACTACCTGAGCCCTCTAAGATTTTTTTTGTCCATTCGGCCTATCACATTACCTCCATGGATCACATTCTTCTTTTGTTGCTATGTGCTTCCTGGCTGATCAGTTTCCTTCTGTTGTGAGTAGCTACATATTTGCGAAGACTTTCTTGTTGTAGAAATTTATAGGCCTCTGTGTTAAGGCCTTTGTTCTCTCATCTTCGGAATAGTCTTCTTTCTGCAACTTCTTTAGCAGTTGTTGATGGATTTGCTTGGAAAATCTTATTTCTTCTGCAGTTTGTGTGTCTTGAGCGGTTGGCTCCATTTGCCATGGAAAAGGCTTCTACCTTCTTTCCATTCTGTCCTCTCAGCTATCTCCCTAGATCACATTCTCTTCTTCTGCGGGAATCCCTCTGCTTCTGCAACCATCCATCCCTTAAATACCATTCCTTTTCTTTTCTGTGTTGATGGCAGTCCACATTCCTTCCCTAATTCGTTTCTTCTTCTTTGGGAATGATGCAAAACGTTTTTGCCTCTAAGAATGCCAAGAGGCCATCCCTTTTCAGCCAACAGCCCCGACTGTGTTTTTTACATTGGGGGGGGGGGGGGGGGGGGTGGCGGTCAAAATGGATGAGTCTGATGCTGAAATTTGCTGGGCATGTGGAGATGGTTGCTAGCTTCCTGTTTTTTAAAATTTCTCTGCCGATGGACATCTTATGGGCAAGTAATGGCCAAATAACTGCTACATCCTATTTGCATTTTGTGGAGTAAACAGATGAATTTGAGGCTGATTTTTGGTGGGCATGTGTGTATTGATGCCAACTCACAGTCCAAATTTTGTCTATATCCGACTTCATATGGCTTTGTAAAGCCAAAAATACGAAACCAGTTTTAACACTTGCTTCTATAGCAACCAGTATGCTTCTGTAGCAACTGTGTATTTTGGGATTTTATGCATTATTATTGCATTACAGGATCTGCCATAACTTGTAGTATTGTCTCTTTTCTCTTCTAAAACAACCATGAGCATATTGCATTCAGGTTAAATGAAACAACAGGCTGTGTTCTGCAGCATGCCTTTGTCTTTTTCATTGTTTCCCCATGACCTTTTAGTGACTTCTGCATGAAAACTGGATCCATTTTGGATACGTAGAGGTGCATAAGCATGTATGATGTAGACTCCAGGATCTTCCAAGGTATAAGAGATAGTCAACATGGAATCAAGTATCGAAGAATCACAAAGGACATTTTAACATGTTTGATAAAGGAGACATGTCAGAAAAACATGAACCTAAGGAAAGCAGATGTCCACAATCATAACATATGTTCAGAAATAAGAAACAGCCTCAGTAGCACCTTTCCCCATAAATGTTGAATCATACAAAAAAAATGGCCTGAATAGTGAGGAACTGTACCAGCACATCACAAATGATATTGGAGAATTTAAGGCTGAGGGAAATGTCATGCCAATAGGAGACTTAATGGAAGGACAGGGAACCTACAGTTGGTCCACTACATAGACGATGAGCACTCTTTATTGTTGGCAGAGGATGGGGAGGTATGGAGAAGAAAATCAGTGGATGGGGATAACAAAATTATCGACTTTGGAAATGGATTGTTAAACCTTTATGCTCAGAACGTAATAAGATGCAATGAATTAAATTGTTAGAAAAATCCAGTAGGTGCCACATGCTTTACACATAATGGATAAAGCGTGGTGGACTAGATAATGTGCACATTAGGCAACTTGGAGCAGCTTCGACACTTAAATAAAGAATTGTGACACAGTTTTCATCAGAGTGCAAACCAAACTTTGTAGAACTCAGTGGACAGGAAGCCCAAGAGGACAAGGAGGAGAAAAGTCATAGGGCAAAATGCAATCAAAATCGATTGCTGGAATGCAGAAATATTCAAAAAGGACATGGTGAGGATCCACATACAGCGTGATTTTGATCAAGCCAAAATGGTTGTTAATGAGAAATGTGAAAAATGATGACATCAATAAAAAAAATAACCTAGCAAAATGTGATAACCAAAGTGTGACAAACAACTTTCCATTGAATCTTTGGTACAATGAGCTGTGCAAAGATGCATAGGTGTATAGGAAGGAGCTGACCAATGCGAGCTTGAGAAGGTACCTACAAACTATAAAGATTTAGGAAAGCAAGTTTGTGAAAGAAAGGAAAGAGCTACTAGACATGGCAAAGAAAAAACCAAAGCTTTTCTAGAAGCACTTACAGGTAAAAAACCAAGTCCGAGAGAATGTGATCTCGGAAGTACAGTGGCTGTCACATGCTAAGCAACTGTATGAAAAGCTATGTTTCATTGGGTTTTGGAATAGGGGAACGAGTGTCTGAGTACATTCCCAAATTTTTTAGGGGATGACAGGTTGGTAACTGTTACCGCCACATTTTTGGGTCTTACAGGGGATACAGGCAGCCTCATCTGGAAGAAAAGTTTTTATGACAGCAGAATGATGCTGCCCTGTAGCAACTGACAACAAGACACAGCAGCATTGATATCATTCACTAGATCTGTAGTAGTCGATTGGCAATAAAGGATGGTTTGTACAGACTTGGAATATTTCCTGTTTGAGCTGATTAAAAAGAAAGAACCTTGATGCAATTGGTGCAAAATAACAAATTAGATCGAGATTCATTACATAAAGGAGTTATGGATTGAAGCTATGTTTTGGACTGTATGCACTGTTTTATTTTGTTGATAGGCAGCCTCTTTGCTTGTGGCGATTTCTGGATGGTACAGCCTGTCATCTAAGGCGTCCATAGCTTGACTATCATCTGTAGCAGATTGATACTCATACTGGTTAGGCCCGAACTTCCGTTCCTTATTGCAGGCTGATGAATGGTTTAATTTGCACTTAATATATTCATTATCCTGAGGTTATGTCATGTGGTTTTGAGTAATAAAACCCACTATATTTTCAGATCTGCTCACTTCCATACATACCAGGATACCCTTGTTTCCTTATGAAGCAGTTTAAGTTATGTTTCTATGGCAGGTTAAAAGAGGCATGGTCTGTAAGCTAATTTGACAGCAAGATAACTTTTAGAATTGTAATATGCACGTTTTTCTGGGTGCCAAGCGCTCTGTACCCACTGAATTCTTTAAGGAGACCTGTAACAGCAACAAGGAAATTGCTAGTAACAGTAATCCAGGCTGAAAGGGATGCATCTTCAGCAATATTTTATTGAATCAGCCTTGGTGCAGACCTAATAAGAAACAATATAAACAACAGAACTGGGTGTCCCTTTCAGGCTTGATTGAATGCTGGTTTTGAAGGCCTTTTGTGTAGAGCATATATATATATATATATATATAAGGTCCTAGCAAATGTAATACTAATGTAATAATAGAAATATAATGTAACAATATATAGGGATTAACATGCCCTTCTCCTTCAGGGAAGTGTTGTACTCAACACTTGATTAAGTGTGGATATTTCTGCAGGAAGAGCTCATCTTTCCATGTCGCTTCTGCTATTGGAAGGTTCTTACACTTGATGAGGTACTCAATAATTGCCCAATTTCGTAGTTGCTTGATCTGTGTTTCCAAGATGGTTTCAGGCTCAAGTATGATTTCCCCTTCATCAATTTTTGGTAAAATACTCTGAATTGGAATCTTGTTACTAATTACCTTTCTTAGGAAAGAAACATGGAAGATTGGATGTACATGTGATGGAGGCAACTCCAATTTGTAAGCCATACTTCCCATCCTTTGCAACACCTTATAGGGACCATAGTACTTGGATGCTAATTTATTGTTCTTCTTTTGTTGCTTGAGGGACATTTGTTTGTATGGTTGTAGTCTAAAAAAATCCAATCCCCCACTTCAAATTTCCTTTCACTAGATGTCGATCCACTTATTGTTTCATCCTATTTTGTGGTATAACCAAGTTGTTTCTCAATAGTTGGAGAACCTCTTGTTGGTGCTCTGTGATCCTCCACTGCTTGAATCTTAGCTTTCTCTTTCAAGGATGATGTGATGGAAGGAGGTTGTAGCCATAAAGTGCCATAAATGGTGACATTTTTTTTATGAAGTATGGAAGGAGGGTTGTGCCACCATGCTGCCAATGGAAACCACTTGATTCATTGTGTTTGTTTATTAGATGTATATCAACAACGATACCCTTCTAGACATTTATTCACAATTTCAGGTTGTTCATCGGATTGAGGATGGTAAGAGGAGTTGTGAGCCAAGTGCCCAAACAAGGAAATATTTCCTTCCAAAAATTATTAGTGAAAATTGGATCCCTATCACTTACAATAATCTTGGGGATTCCATGTAGCTTTTGACTTGTGTCTATGAATGCTGCAGCTATTGTATTTTCTTTAAAAGGATGAGAAAGAGAACATAAATGAACATACTTTGTGAGTCAATCCACCACAACCATGATGACATTCTTTCCTTCAAATTTTGATAGGTTTGTGATAAAATCCATTGATACTTCTTTCCAAGGCTGGCTTGGTATGGCTAATGGTTGTAGAAGATCCGATGTCTTGATTGTTTCTCCCTTATTTTGTTGGCAAACCAAACATTCTACCACAAATTTTTGGACATTAGATTAAGATATTCCTCAAAAAAATCCTTCTTGATCCTATGTGAAGTTTTCAAGAACCTTGAATGTCCTCCTATAGGAGAAGTGTATAATTTCAAAAGGACCTTCTATTTAAGTTGATTATATAATTATAGGCAATCCTAGTACCATAGTGAATCATTCTTCCACACAATTTGATCTAATGCACTAGGGCCCTCTTATAGTTGTTGAGTTATCTTGCATGCCTTTTGATCTTGCTTCCATTCTACCTTTGCTTCTTCCAAGCAATTTGATTGTAGAATGGAAATAACACAAAGTAAGCCCTCGATGTCTTCTTGTTTTCTTGAAAGTGCATCTTCCATTACATTTTTTTTTTGTAGATAATTTCAAAGTCATATTCTAGCATCTTTGTAATCTATTTTTGTTGCTCTTTTGAAGATATTTGTTGTTCCAAGAAGTACTTAAGGCTATCATGCTCTGTTCTTACCTTGAAGTGTCTTCCTATTAGATATGGGTGTTATTTCTTAATTGCATGCAGTATGACCAATATTTCCTTTTCATAAATTGGTTTGAATAAGTTTTTTTCTTTAAGTTGGCAACTTTTGAATGTAAGGGCCCTTCCTTCTTGCATTAACACTACACCAATTCCATTCCTTGAGACATCACATTACACAATAAAAGTTTTTGTGAAGTAAGGCGTAACTAATATAGGAATTGTACACAACCACTTTAAGTTTTTCAAAATATTTGGTTGCTTCCCAAGTCTAAGAAACAGGCTCCCTTTTCAATAGGACTGTTAGAGCCATTGTTATTCGACTAAAAGCCTATCAATCCTAAGAATCCTTTAAGTTCCTTTAAGGTTTTGGGAACCAACCATTCCATGATAGTTTTATTTTTGTTAGGGTCTGGTTTGATGCATTCATGTGATACAATATGGCTCAAATGTTCGACTTCTTGAACCCCAAAGGCCCCCACTTAGAAGGCTTGGAATATAGTTGTTGCTCCTCCAATAGTTTTAAGACCATGTCAAATGTTGTATATGATTTTCCCAAGATTTGCTATAGATTAGTAAATAAACAAAAAATACTTGCACAAGTTCCATAAGGGGGGTTAAAATGTAGAATTTATCAAGTTTTGAAATGTGGAGGGTGCATTGGTAAGGCCAAATGGCGTCACCAAAAAATCATGACCTTCATGTGTTCTAAAGGTTGTTTTTGGAATGTTTTCTTCCCTCATTTTGATTTGATGATATCTTGAACATACATCCAACTTGGTAAATAAAATTGCTCTTTGCAATTCATCTAATAGTTCGTCAATGATAGGAATATAGAACTTATATTTAATGGTAATCTTGTTGAGCTCTTTATAATTTGGACACATACGTGATGCACCATCTTTTTTACAAGCAATCATCACTGGTGCAAAGAATGTGCTTTGGCTAGGTTGAATGATGTCGACATCTAACATTTCTTGAATCATATTCTTAATCTCACTCTTTTGTGTATATGGGTACCTGCAAGGTTTGATGTTAGGCGATACACTTCCTAATTGCAAGTGAATTGCATGGTCATGGTCTCTAACAGGTGGAAGACATTTAGACATCTCTCCAAATACGTTGGAATGATTGTCAATACATTTTTGGAGATCCATCGGAATATAGGGTATAGATGCTTGGGCATCTAGTTAGTATAATTGTGTAATTACACCATGGTGTCCCTTTTCTAACAATTTTTGTCATATGGTAAGAGCTTATCACTTTAGAAGGTTTCATTAGAATGCCTTTGAGTTCGTTTTCTTTGCCCTTTTAAAGAAAATCTCATGAAAATTAAGAGCCACTATTTCTAATGATTATTACCATTGGACCCCAATACAACATCAATACCACTCATTTGGATTCTAATCTTTTGGTTATCCAATAAATATTTCTCCATAGTTGTTGAATGCACAACATCATAAGTCATTCTGTGGTTAATATCAAGTCGGGCTTGTGGTTAGTATCATGTCCCAAGTATCTTCATATGATTGAGGTGGTGATGTTGTATTGTAAAGTCTTGAGGTTAATATCAAGATTGAAGACTTGTGGTTAATATCAAGTCAAATGGTTCTCATAGATGGTGCCTTATGAGGTGGGCATCTAGTTATAGAGGTGAAGTGCTTTGCATGTTGAAGCATAAAATGCTATGCGATATATTACTAAATAGGGTCATTCGAGATGGATAGAAGCTATCAAGTCTTCTCTAGAGACTGATCACCTCTAGACTGAATTACTTTATCATATGACTATATGGTCTGAGAGTAATATAATATGATCATAGCATGTGACAATTCTTCTGAGTATAATATGATATGATAGATGATTAATGTTAACACATAGACCATGCAGTAAAGATACATAGATAAGCAATAAAAAGATAATGAGAAAAGAGAATTCGAATTGCTCATGCAGAAGACTGTAAGAACTCAAGTTATAAAGCTGTAGTGATAGAGCTTTAGTTAAAGCATCAATTGAACTATTAATATATGCATTCAGTTAAGTAGTTAAGAAACTTACAGTTGTCCATGCAAAGTTAATAATAGTAAATTGAGTGTTAAGGAAAGATTAGTTACTAAAGTGTTTACACTTTAAATTAAACTAAAAGACGACACTTAAGTTATAAAAGTGTTTGCATGCCAACACTTGAGTTAAAGCACTATGACACTTAAGTTAGCATGTTAATTAAGTGGTCATGCATTCAGTTAGATATTGAGTTCACTCCGATTACAATTAACTATCAGTTAATGTCCATGATTGAAGGTATGGCACATTGGTTGTGCATGATGAAGATTTCAATGCATGGATTGATTATTCCAAGAAGGCAATTCAAAATTGTAATGCATGGGTGCATAATTGGCATGCAACCATTCACCCTAGTTTGCATGGAAGTGATTTTGGCTTGTTATTAATGTGTCAAGCACATGGTGAGTTCATTACACTTGATATAGTTGATTAGTATTATCTATTGCTCAGTGTTCTCTCTTATTAGGTAATCTGCTATTGTAAAAGTTATTCTTTGCAATCTATCTATTATACTTGGAAGAATTGCTGGGGTTTTTCATCCTCTCTATTTTGAGGGTTTTCCCCAGGGTAGATCTTGTGTTGTGGATCAATGATTTTTGTGATTGAATGTTATCTTGATTCCAGTGTTTAATATATCGTTGATAAAAGTTTTAAAGTTCATGGATTTTAATAATTGCTCAAAAATTAACAATAGTCAGCGTAATACTATGTCAATTCCTTAAACAAGTTATGGTACCACCATCTATAATTATTACTTGAAACCTAGGTGTTGGATATATAAAGCAATTGAGAAGTTTGGCTATTTTTCAATTAATGAAGCTACGGGTATTAGTAGAATCACTCAACATCGCTACTTATTTTTTACATATCCTTATATATTGAGAGTTTGAAGAATGCTAATGCCGACTAATGCATGGCAATAAATGCTAGTAGAATCTTTTAGTTTTGCATCCCAAGATTGTTCTAGCTTTGGATCTTCTCCCTCTTCACATTCTATGTTGAATAATTTCTTCTCATTGCAACTATGCCCCTTATTGTACTCATTATCACATTTGAAACATATTCATTTTGCTCTTCTTTTGTTCACTTGCCGAGGTGTCAACCTTGTAGGCTAAGTGAAGTTAGGGAAGGAACATTTGTTTCTATAGGTGTTAGTAGTATACCTTTTGGTAGCCATATTTTTATTTTTAACTTTCCCTACCAAACTAAATGTATGTTGAGTATGGTTGTCATTGATGTCAAGAATGAAAGACATTAATGACAAAGGTCGTGGTTGTTCATGACATGGCAATCACAGATGGTGTGTACTTTGGAGCACTAGGTGGTACAAATGACCCATTATGTGGTCATTTGTTGAAGATGAAGTTGCAAAGATGTAGAAGCCTTTGAAAAAGCCCTTGAAGCACTTCTAAAGTGATGGTCAATAATATCATGAAGTGATCAAAACCATTAGGACACCCCCCTTGAGAATACATCAAAATGCCCTCAAAATGATGAAATCAGGGACGTGTGGACCCCATGTAGAGTGAAGTTGATGCCAGATGATGAAGGTGACTCAAACACTATGCCTCAGACCAATTTTCATGTCATTTCCTTGCCTCATTTTCCTAAATCGATTACCCTATTAGCCATTTTTTTATCATCAAAATGTTGCCTCGAGAACATAAAACTGCCAATATCTCACTGGGGACCAAAAAATGAATCCAATAGACTGCATAGATAGGTTTGTCACCATAGCAATATGGTACAATCGACTGGTGCAACCCCATGATTTCCTCTAGCGCCCTAGGAGAACTCACCATCATATGCACTGTGTTTTATTTTTAATTTCCTAAAGCAAATCTGTTGCAAAATGCCTAAAAGACCCATATCTCTCCTATTACTGCTCGAAACCAAAAACCTGTTGATGAAATTGTCATTGATGCCAACATGGACTTGCAGTGGCCCCATAGGTTGTCATTGATGCCACCAAGTCCCACTTGCAATGCCTTGGATCCCTTACAGAGTGGGTTTGTGCCTTCAAGCACCTTGTACCCAGTTGACAAGGTCCTTGTACCCACAAGCTTGGATCTTGAAGCCACCACCTTGCTGAAGACACTGAAGACCTTGGAGATGGTCTTGAAGCCTTGGTAAACGATGGAGAAGCCCTCAATGGCTTGGAGAAGCATTAAGGACCCATTCTGTGGTCATTTATGCTCCAATGGTGTCATGGTACCCTAGAAGAAGGCCCATCTACCCCACAGGCGATGTCATGATGGATCTTGACCCTTGGAGGTCTCCTGGTATGGTTAAGGTGGTTGAATAAGCTTATGAAGCCCCTTGCTCGATGAAGAAGTCCTAAAGATGTCCTTGGACCCACAGTTGGTGATTTGATGACCTTGCAACCCTTGTTGGGGTCATGGAGCTCTTGTATCATGATGATGACCTCGTATGGTCCTTGACATGCTATGGAACCCATGAACATGTCCTTGGTATGATGAAGAAGCCCATGAAGTCTTGGAACCCTTGATGAATTCCTTGATGACGATGTGATGGACACACTTGCATGGCACACATGCCTTGATCTTGAGGTCAAGTGCATACCCTTGGCTAAGGGTCCTTGGTCCTTGATGAAGCCCTTGAGGCTTGTGGTAAATTTGATAAAGAATGATCAACAACACCCTAATGTTGACCATTTTGTGGTGACTTAAGTTATTTGTGGTAGAGGACACCCTTGCTTATGATAAGAAGGTTGTAAAACAAAATAAAATAAAAGCAAAGGAATGTGTGACAAAACACAAGATAAAAACATAAAAATAAAACACACCTTGAAGTCGGCTACAAAATTAATTAAAAAATAAATAAATTCAAATTAAAAATATATTTTTGGGAAAGTCAGCTTCAAAGTTTATGGTGGAAAACTAGTATAAATACCAATCAAACTATTTATTTTTAGGTGTGAATTGTGTGGATTCTGGCTGAGGAAAATTTCGGATGTCTGAGAAAACGCAGTAGTAGCAGAGATAAAAAATAATAATTTGGGGTTATTTCTTTAGTGTTTTACAGACCCGAATTTGTTTGCAAGTGTTGGAGGCTTGAATTTTTGCAGCAGTGACGCAGCAACACACTTTTTAGTTTGGTTTTTGGATGTCCTAAAAGTGGGAACAGTCTGAGGAACCTCTTTTTTGGAGCAGCAGTGAATTTTTTTTTTGCAGCAAACCTTGTTTAAAGTGTTACAACAGCTCTTCCACAGAAATTTTGGGTTGTAATTTTTGTTTTCTTCTTTGCTGATTTTGAAGCAATCAGCCAACGGATATGATGATGGATTGAGGTAGCTCGCTGTTTTGGAGGACCGAGACCATTTACTGAGGTAAAAATTTGGATGAACAGACTGTGGAAAGATTAGGGCTCCTCCACAGTACAACCCTAAGTAAAGAAAAGGAAGTGTGTGCCCTAACATGTGGCAGCAATAGAAGAGAAGGTTTGAGATTTAAATTTATCTCTCTTTGGGTCTTGATCTATGAAGAGAATGAGTGACTGTTGAAAAATCGGGTGACAGCAGCAACATGCATGGTGTTGAAGGCCTTTTTCACACAACAAATTAATTGCAACAGCATGTTTACCACAATCCTGAACCTCTTCAACAGTTCTTGCAAATAGTCCAATTTTTGGTGACCCCTTTTGAAGTGTCTCCATAGTCCTGAAGAGAAGTTGTGAACAGTCTGGTTTTGAAGGTCATCTTCAACCTCAGTTACAGTCCAAGCGTGAAGTGATAAAGGTAAGTTCTATGGTAATCATGTTATGTTGACACAGTGGTGTGATTTAGTGAAGATAGGATGATGCCCTACAGATTATAATACCATTCAATGATATGATGATATATTCCTATATATGGTGATGCAAACTACTGTAAGTTGAGGATGCATACACACAGTGATGACATGATACTACTATGACATGTGATAAACATTCAGTGATATACAGTCATGAAGTAATGATGAAAGTTTGTGTAAAGTCTGTTGCATTATGCACAGTTATGTATTGCCAATGAAAGCCAAGGTCCGAGTTCGTGGAGTGTATCTACAACATACATCCACAGTCCACTAAGACTTTGGTCATCGAAGGTGGCATCTTTACAATAATTCATACACAGTCCTAGATTTGTTGAAGTCTGTATATATATGTATACTTGCATTATGAGAATGAGATGATACAAGTATTATGATGATTGAATAATGATTGGATGATGAACACTATGGTACCTTGCTCAGTAATGATGCATGCTTGAAGATGATGACTATACATTTTGTACACCATGATGATTATAAGTAGTGGTAGCAGCAGTTTGTGGGTCCTTTTGTGGTTTTTGCAGCAGTAAAGGCACAGGTGGACTGAGATTTTGGAATAAGAGGAACAACAGGAGCAACGCCTTTTTGTTTCGTTTTGATCTATCAATCCAACGAAGAAGGAAGAGGCTTGACAGTTTGACAGACCTCCTGATGAAGATGATGACAACTACAATGAAGTGACATTGATACCTTCAGAAGTGTCCCTTGTATGAACATCCCTTGATGACAAGTTGTATTGCAGAAGTGAAGAAAAGTTTGACCAGCGGTATGATACACCTACAACTATGAAGACTTTGATGATGACATGTTCAGACCTTGATGAACAGAAGTTGATGAGCAAATGACCAGCAATATCTATGGGCAACAGATATTGATGAACAGATTGACAAGCAGAGGATGATGCGCAGAGATTGGTTGAGCAACATAGGCATTTGATTGCTTGCAAAAAGAATCTTGCACTTGAGGATTGGAATCCTCAAACCCTTCTTAGCAGGGTCTAAGAAAACCAAGCAGGGTCCTGGATGAAGAGTAGGTGCTCTTTGTATTAGTAGGTGCTGATTTTACCTCACGGTTGTAGCCGATCCAAAACAAATACAAAAAGATTACAAAATCATATGGTGTTGTGTTCTCTTGTGCTATGGTTCTTGTTATGACTTCATGATTTAGATGCTTATGATTTATAAATGATGAAGTGATAGATGTTTATGCAAATGGTAGAATAATGCATTGATGAATTAGTTGTTGATTGTTAAAATTGAAAAAGTAATAAAGACTGTGCACACAGATTCACCCCCCCCCCTCTTTGTGTGTCTGGTGTGTCTAACAAAACCATGGACTCAGAATGTTTAAATCAGCTAGGAATGAGTACCCATACACCATTTGTCCATCACAAAGGTACGTCAGAGGTCCCATCCATGTCAAAACAATAAAAATAATAAAGCTTATAAATAATACAAGCCAATAAATGTTGATAATCATAGAAAATAATACAAGCCATCATAGTAAACCCCCATCTGAAGCATGAATATGTCTAATGGACATTGATAGACTATAAATAATCATCACCCACAACCATCGGTCTAAAACTCATCTTGGACCTTGCTCCTGGCTTGGTCAACACTAGGTTGACCTAGTCAAAACTGATCAAACGATGATCGAAGTGCTAAACTCTAATATTACAAGGTACAAATGGACATGCATGCTCAATTATCTATGCTAATAGTGAGACTCAAGTACAAATAGCTTATGTTGGCGAGTATATATATAATCTAAATAAAAATAATCAACTGCTTTAATCAAGAACCTCCAGGGTATACTCATTTATAGATTTAGCCATTTCGCTAGTCAAGAGTGAAGGTGAATGAAACCAGGTAAGGCCAAGGGAATGACCTGCCACTCGACACTATAAGCATATAGGCTAAAGCACAAAGGAATCCACACAACATATAAGTTGGACTAGGTGAACAATAGGGAAATGCAGTGTCTTACAAATGGATGGAATGATGAGAAGGCTCCACTAGACTATAGATAAGCAACTTTTTAGCAATTTATTTGTAGAAAATGACAAAGACATGACCTTTGGGGGCCATTCCCACCCTGTTTCCTTGTCTGGGAAAATGAGTTGTAGATTGTACAATGAACGAGTGCTCATCCTCTATCCATTAACGTTTTTGACATTTATTTCACTTTTACAGAAGGTAATAACCAACCTACAAAAGTAGGTGGCTTGTAAAGCCTTCTGGGCTCTAGAAAATGACTAAGGCCTAGCCTTGCTGCCAGCAAGCATCCATAGCCTCAACGAGTTTGCCTCACCCTGTTGCCCTTGTGGGGGCAAATGAGCCTTACATCATAAAATGGATGAGTGCTCATCCTTTGGCCACTGATTATTTTATAACATTTATACTTTATTTGCAAGTGTCTAAAGACACTTTTGTTTTGTTGGCAAGGCATCCATTTAGAATAATTTTAAGCTTCGATGCCTTGGTGTCTAAAGACACTCTTTGGTAAGACTACTTGTGTTCAATAACTAGAGGTAGACCATCCTTGTGATAATAATCACATAAACCAACACCGAGACACAATTTAAACATGAAGACATATTCCCAAATAGAGGTGAAGGTGGGGGGAATCCTAGATGTCACTAGTTAAGTTATAAGTCAAGGTTAATCAACAACAAGGGAAGGCAATTGATAGAGGGAGACAATAAAGATGGTGCCAAGACTAGCAAGATGTGTCATTAAAGGGAAATGACCAAATCCATACTACAAGTAGGGAAAGGCCAATGAGTATACATAGGAATCTCTTTGCCATAACAACTAAATCATTTATACTTTAGATTCCAAGTAAAACCAAAATAAAATATCTCCAACATACGACTGCTATCAACTAAGTCACTGCTAAAATAGACAACAAAGCAATATCAAAGTTCATATGCATAAAGTCATAATATCACCTGGTTCATATACCTCCATTGGATATGAAACAAGTTTGAGGTTGAGACAACTGCTATTGCTACATATCATGGGCATTGTAATAATCTCTGCTCTAGGTCATGAAAAACGACTAACTCAATCACCGAAGTTGGGGTCTTGAGGCTCACTCATGGCATAGAATTGGTTAATCTGGATGCTCTGGATCTGCTGAAATTGGGAGATTATCAACTGGTGGCTAATCATTTGTTGATCTCATAGTAAAGGACTGGCTCAAAGAACTGCTCAGGAACAAAAGTATCCGAATTACTATATACGTGACAATATTTGCCTCCAACTGGGACATGTGCTCTAAGGGAGAGAGCGCATGAGAACCTCATATATCTTTGGTACGCAACAACACTCATCCAATCATCAAATATGCGCTCGATCTACTGCTCCATCTTTAGTGAAACCTATTTCTACGCATGATGGAAAGAACACTACCCAACAATACATGTGGCATAATATGGAATAAAATAAAATGTTGGAAATACAATATTGAAAGTAAATGCTGAAATAAAAACAACTAATCTAAGAATTGTCAAGCAGTTGTAGAGTCTATTAAGGAGGACTCAGTCAAAGGACATGATAAGGGCCAGACTCAATGGCCTAGAAGACTCAAGTTGACAACAAAAAGACTTAAAGACTCAAGACCATGTAACACTGAAGACTCAACCCTACTGCTCAAAGGAGCTTATTCAACTACCTACCTACCCTACTTTAACTGATCAGACAAGTGCTAAGTGAAATTATAGATCCAATGTAACCATTCGTTGAACAGATCAATTTGTCTTTCTTTACAGTTAATGATACAACAAGTCAAAGATGGCTTGCCATTCTAACTTGTTGTTTGAAGATCAAAGAAAGATAAGGATAAGGAGAAATGAAATCATGCCAAGGATGATGTTGACTATTGCAAACTTCTTCCATCCAAAGACGAATAGGATCATAAAAGTTATGCAAGTTTAAATTTGATGAAATAAAAGAATATGACACATGATTCATCCCTCCTAGGTTATCATTGTTTCCCTCATCTTTATGGCTAGCACACTCAATCATATTCAAATTATGATCAATGGTGACACAACATGGGGACAAATTTAGAGATTAATATACAAGAAATTGACATTAACCCTATTTGTTGTTTACAGATTGAGAAAATATGAAATTGGACTTTATAGAGCTTTTCAACCACTCAATCAAAGGAATTAGTAAAATTGAAAACATCATGCACCAAGGATGACTGAAAAAGAAGATGAAACGTTTCACTACTGACCACTTGGCACCCTTGAGACTTTTTACCAAAAATTTCGCAAGTTAAAACTTGATTGGTATGCAAAACCACACAAGAAGATTTCAAAAGACGGGATGGGAGGGTGGATTGAAAACATGAATTCTCCTTCTTGTAATTTATAATGATTGATCTTGGAATTTGAGAGGGAAAGGTTTTAAATCAATAGCACTCTCAAATTTTGGAATAGGGAGAACTTCCACATTGTGAGAATAAAAAAGGACCGCCTTATCGAGATCGAGGACTGAATGATGGATATGGTTAAAATTAAGTGAACCATTCCTTGAGGATTCCTTGTAAATAAGTGGGCAACTTGAGGGTTGTAACAAAGAACACTCTTGGTCATACCCACTCATAAGTAATTGTTCTTCGTTAGATTTGTCATTATACTCATTCATTTGGAAAGAAGGTAAACCAATCAGATCATTTTTAGGTTCATTATCATCCTCTCATATTTTTATAATTGAATCCTCAAATGAAGTTTGATTATCATTTTGATCTTCCTCTTTTCAAATAATATGACTGTGATTAGAATTGGAATTTTGATCAATTGAACATTGATTTGAAATTTCATCAACCAAATAATGCTCGTGGAATTGCTCCTCAGAAAGAGCTTCGATAGACTCAAAGATCAAATGTTCAACTTCATAATTTTCTTTATAATCATAAAAACGCTCCCCTCCATAGTCAGATTTAGCTTTGTGCCTTCTTAAGGTAGTGACGACAAAGTATCTAGTATGATTCAATTAATGTCATGTTCAATTTCATTTTGACATCTATCATGATTATTCCTAAGATACTCAGTGACAATTTTGTTGATTAACGGTTCACTTATAAACTTAATCACATGAACACTCACCATTAGTTTAGGAGAGGAGAAATCGAATTGATAAGGACAATCATTACTTATATCATCGTCGTTATCTTGATCATCTTCATCAAATTGATCCTTCTCATCACAATCATTGCTTGACTGAGGCTTTCAAGGTTCATCAATGTTCTCACCCTATTCCTTTTTTAACAAATCAATAAACATATCATAACCATTGATGGATCTTGGTGCTAAATGATCAAACCATAACCGGGCATCCCCATCTAAGGATTCACCAAGGGCCCGCATGTAAACATCTTCATCATCTGTGCCTCTAACTTCCATATGATCCTAAAATATTTGCAAATGATCTTCAATAGTTGTGGCATTGTTTCCATAGAAACAAGGGAACTTTTTAATGTAATCCTGAGGCATAGAATGAGGCACCCCATCTATTTTCGAAAAGTCAAAAGAAGATAAATTAGCTTGTGTTCTAACTATTCTGGATTCTCTAGATGGGATTTGACTTGAATGTCTAACTGGATTACACGAATCATTCAACCAGTTGCTCTGATTGTGTGGCCTTGGATGGGTTTGATGCTTACTAATTGGCTCAATATAATTTATTGGGGTCACTTTATTATAGGGAAATTGGTGGGAATGATAAGGATTGTAATAATTAGGCTCATAGCCATAATTGTGCTCAAAAGCATTCTCATACCAAGAATTTGATTTCCATCTATTTCTTTCGTCAGTTTGCTCTTTAAGCTTAGTTATAGTTTTATTTAATTCTTCAATGGATCGGAGAAATACCGAGTTCATTATGGTTTATGGGATGGGTTCGCTCAGTGGAGTCGCCATGTGAAATACTAAATGAAATCATTGAAAGGTATGTCGTTGGGGAAGTATGATGCAAGAGAGAGAAACAAGTGAATGTAAGATTATGCAACGGTAAATGCAGTCACTGTAATTAAATCCAGATGCGATATGATTCAGAAGGTAAGAGTGAAGTACTACTTGCAGACATGATTGGTAAGCCTCTGCCTCCCTTACAACAACGCCAAAAGGTGTTGGCAAAGAGACCATGAGTAGAGCTTAAGGATAACTGTCGAATCAAGGTAGGCCTCTACGTTCCCTGACAACGACACCAAAAGACGTTATCACACAAATTGTAGCTACCCACTTGAGGTCTCCTATCCAGGGCGATAGAGATAAGGTAGCTAACTAGTGACATCGCAAGGGCCTCGTCCACTACAGATAAAGAGTAGTTGTCACATTGAAGGGGCTCTTGTCTCTTTCGATCAATCCGAAGAATGATCAAGGGGGAGACCCTACTAGCCTAAGAGGGATAGTGCTCTTACTCAAGATTCTCCTATGGTTATGTAATGATTGAAATATGATATATAATGAGTGAGGAAGTCTAGATCTAGAGAATCGATGTGGTATTAAGGTTAGGGAAAATTTGGGAAGCATTAGCAAATAGGGAAGATTACCTAACTTTGTGAAGATTGTATCACAAAGAGTTTAGGAACATAGATCTAGAGAGATATCTAGCCACACACAAGAAAACCCAAATCGAACCCACCTAGGGTTTAGGCAAAAGTGGACATAGTGGACCCAAAATAGTAGATCAGGATATAAAAGGCTAGATCTAGTGGATTGAAGGATGGATCTGTGAAAACAAAGCGGGTTCAAGCATACCCAGCTGATAGATCTGAAGATTTGGCCACACACCTGAAGGGGGGTGCCCCGACTAGAGAGACTAGTGCTAGATCCCAGGGCAATTGGAGTTTGATTCTTATGAAATTCGAGATCCGGGGTTTACTCAACAACCTCCAAGTGGGTTTTGTTGGTCATCATAAAAATATCAGCAGATCTACAAGGGTTTGAAAGAAAGGGTTTTGTTTGACAATTTGATCAAAATAAAGAAAAAACAATACTAACCTTGCAGATTGTACCTAAAAATACTTGTGTCCGCCTTGTATGTTGATGATCCTTCCACTTAGTTACAATTTCGAGCAAGATCTGGTAAGAAACATGAGAAAAATGCTCAGTGAAGGTAATGCACCCCCTCTTCTCCACCTGCAAAATCAAACTACTGAAGTGATATTTGTTCACTAATGAAAAAGAGAAGCTGTGTATGTCATCTACAAAACGAAATTTAATGCACAAAGTAACAATTGAAAACTCCCTAAAGATGAAACAATTTGCCCAGAAGACGATGCAAGACGCCTTAGCAATCTCTTCCAATGAATTCACTACACTGCAACAGATCAGTACGACCTCCACATAAAAATATTTATTTGCATGCAAGATCCATTGAAAAGTCTAAGCAAGAGGCATAACAATCACATCAAAGTACATTCACAAAGCTTCCAAGAGTTTCTGCAAAAGTTTTTTTGTATTCAATATTCTTAAAACCAAATGTCCTTTTACAAATTAGAGAGCATCTCAATATATATATCTCTCAAGTACATAAAACCTAGATCCAAAAATATCAAGGGTCACAATCAAAAGATAAAATCAATCTAATATATGGCTGAGATTAGATGCATACATCATACACGGATCGACTCAATAATAGAAGGGGGGCACACCATTAGAAAGCTCAAGAAGGGGTGCGCACCACATAAAGATGACCAAAAATCATAAGAGAGCGCATGGTGGGGCTAGGAGGCTATAATATCCTTCACTAGCATGACCCCATGGCACAATAACAATGTGTGATGGTCAATAATATCAAGAAGTGATCAAAATCACTAAGACACCCCCTAAAAAATACATCAAAATGCTCTAAAAATGAAGAAATCAAGGATGTGTGGGCCCCATGTAGAGTGAAGTTGATGCCGGATGATGAAGGTGACCCAAACACTATGCCTCAGACTAATTTCATGCCATTTTCTTGCCTCATTTGCCAAATCGGTTTCTTTATTAGCCATTTTTATCATCAAAATGTTGCCTCGGGAACATAAATTGCCAATCTCACCGGGGACCAAAAATTGAAGGTAATTGATTGCACAGATAGGTCTGGAACCATAGCAATATGGTACACCCGACTAGCTGAACCCCATGATTCCCTTTGGTGCCCAAGGAGAACCATCATCTGCATTGTGTTTTATTTTTAATTTTCTAAGGTAAATCTATTGCAAAATGCCCATAAGACCCATATCTCTCCTGTAACTACCCGAAACAGAAAACCGACTGCACTAATGGACTCTGAATGTCTAAATCAACTAGGAATGAGTACCCGTACACCATTTGTTCATGACAAAGGTACGTTAGAGGCTCCATCCATGTTAGAACAATACAAATAATAAACCATGTAAATGTTGATAATCATAAAAAATAATACAAGCCATCATAGTAAACCACCATCTGAAGCATGGATATGTTTAATGGACACTGATAGACTATAAATAATAATCATCCACAACCATCGGTCTAAAACTCTTCCCGGAGTCTGCTCCTGGGTTGGTCAACATTAGGTTGACCAAGTCAAGACTGATCAAATGATAACCCATGTGCTAAACATTGATACTGCAAGGTACAGATGGACATGCATGCTCAATTTTCTATGCTAAAAGAGGGACTCAAGTGCAAATAGATTCAGTTGGTGAGTATAAGAACAATACGTACACCCCCCCCCCCCAAACACTATATATATATATAAATCAAAATAATCAACTACTTTAAACAAGAACCTCCAGTGTATACTCATTTGTAGATTTAGCGATTTTGTTAGTCAAGGGTGAAGGTTAATGAAACTATGTAAGGCAAAGGGAACGACTTGATGTTGATGAAATTGTCATTGATGCCAACATGGTCTTAGCATAGAATATTCTGGCTATGGAGATGTTAGGAGGAATAACGTTGAAGACCATCCAGACTTGGATAAAAATCAAATAACCTCTCTTGTTCATTAACCTCTCTTGTAGGGTGAAGCACATAGAAAAGAAAAGCAAGAGGAAAGGGCAAGAAGATCTTATGAAGGAATTGCTTGAGTTTTCTAAAAAAAAAACAAAAAAAAAACAAGCTCATATCCAAGAAAACTCCTTGGAAGCTCAAGTACCTTGTCATCAAGAAGAAATCCTTTAAGAAGTTGATAAAGAAGAACATGTCCTAGACCAAGCCCTTGAAGGATTTTTTGAAGAAGTTCATGTGAAGTTGGGGACATTGTTGAAGATTTTAGTGCAGATCTGGAGCAGCCTGTTATGCCCTCTCTTAGGGCTGAATTAGACCATCAGTTTCAGCCTCTTCCTCCAGATATTGCTGCAGATTTAGGACAGCAGCAACATACTTTGTGTTCTATGTAAGGAAGGAAGAAGCCAGTGTTACTCTGTCAAGCATACATATCAAAGGAGCACATACAAGTGAAGGTCTGAACTTGTTCAAGCAGGGATATCAAGTTTGCATCTATCTTTGTCACTAGTCAAGCACTAAATGAAAATTTAACAGGCTGGAGCAGAGGTATGAGCAGCGTGTAAAGTCTGAGTTTTTATCTCTGCATTGTTGGACAGTCTGAGACAAATTTAAGAGGCTGTTGTATCACTGCTTGAAAATTACCTTCAGAAGAGATCGTAGTATGAAAATTATCACAGCTTTGTAACTATCATAGTTCTGTATGAGTTCAGCATAGTAGTATGTGCTATGGAGTTGCAGCTTCACAAGTTATAACATATAGGGAAGCAGTTACTATATTGATACTTGTTGAGGCCTTTGAGGGATGTGGGTCTTCCCAATTAAGGAAAACTTATTGAAATATAAAAAAAAAAAAAATCGTGTTTAAACAGGATTTTTGAAACATTAATTTTTTTAGATTTAATGCATGTGACAGTGATTTGAAGAGGGCTTGCAAGAATTCCCAAGCTACTTATCACAAAGCAAGTTGCATATGCTCAACTCATCATTGATTTCATTTTGACCTCAGCCACTCAGCCCGCAAACAATCTTAGAAGGAGATGTCGGCCCCATAAAAATATAATTATAATTTTTTTTTATGCTATGTCGGCCCAGATTGTATGAAGTCGGCTTATAATTGAATTTTAATAGGAGGTCGGCCCTCAATTTGAGGAAGAAAATTAGTATAAATACCTCTTCAACGCATTCATTTTTTGGAGATGAAGTGATAAGCTGAGCTCTGAGGAAATTTCGGTGGTGACTGAGGCAGCGAGGGAGCAGTGGACTGAGGAAGCAGCTCGGTGGTGTGACTGAGGAATTTCGGCCTGTTTCACAACATTTGTTTGATGGAGAACAATCCTTGATCAGTATGAACAAGGGAGGCAGATCACAGTTGGAGGATATTCTTTTTTTTATCTGAAGTTCGTGGCAGTAGTGAAGAATTTCGGTATTTTGGAGCTCTGTATTTTTCTTGAGGCAGTCGCAGATTGGAAATTAATGGAACAAGTCTGAAATCTCAGCGTGGTAACTAATGGGGCAGTTCTGAAATTTCAGCGTGTTAAAGATTCCACCAACTGTCATACAATATCATGGTGTTTTCTAGATTTATTTTCAAGTGTGAGATGTTGCTGAGAGTTCGTACAACGAGAGTATGCGGAGATTCAACCATCTGGTATCTTTACAGAAAATGGTAACCTTAATCAGCAGAGTCAATATCAGACCGAAGGTAGACGTTTCCAACGAGGACTGCTCTATGCAAGGGATCAATTCTCAAACTGGATGTTTAGGCAGCAAGTATCCATGCAAGCAAACGAATCAAGCAGGAACTTGTCAAACAACAAATTTGTTGAGGGATTAAATAATAACAATATCGATCTCTATATTGTTGATGTTTATAGATATATTCAGTTGCCATATCCTGCACAGGATTTAAAGCAGCAAACTCTTTATTCGAGGGACGAATTTTGGCGAATGTTACCCTGAAATTTTGCCGAGCAGGAGTATATTGGACATGAGTTACAGTCACACATTTCTATCAAGGTAAGAGGAAACCCTTCCAATAGTATTGAACGTGGAATCAAGTTGTTATGGCTATGAATATTTGTCACAGTTAAATTCCAGATTTGAGGAACCAAATATATATTTTTAAAGGCGTTAGAGAGGCTGCAGTTTTGCTTCCAGCAAGGAGGCACTGTAGAGTTTATAGAAAAGAAGTGGTGCTTGAAATTCTGAACAGTCAACTGGCACTAGTTATTTTGTTTTTCTAAAAGATTCCAGCTCAAATGGAACATATCTTAACTGGAAAAAGCTGAAAAGGATTCTCCCGAAGCACAAATTCTACATGAAGATATCATATCTTTGGTTAACTCACCAGATCTTGAGAATGCTTTTGCATTTGTGTTTCGAGAAATCAAGCAAGAGTTATCATGCTCTCATCAACACAGTTCAGGTTCAAATATAAATGTGAAAAGGAAAGTCCTTATTGCAGATATATTTGGAGAGGATTTTGTCAGTGATTGTATGTGAATCAGGCCCTGGGAATTATAGGTCCTGCAGGTCTTGTATCAGGTGATGATATTGCAGAGGTCAAATGAGGATTTGTGACATCAGTTAGAAGCTCAAGTCCTCACTATTGGACATCTACACACAGAAGCACAGGCCAGTCCAGTTCGTCATAATAATCTGGGTATCTTAACGCCTTATTGGAAAGCAAACAGTGTTTGTATGTTGAAGTTGTTGACTATGATGATGTTCCAGTCCTTGGTGATGACTTTGGTATCTTGAAGACATGAACACTTGATTGAGTCTGAGGGTGTGTACAATAGTGAACAAGCAGCTGTACAGCAGTTTGTAAAGGGTGATGAATGAAGAATGAATGACCAGCAGTAGGGTTAATGAACAGACCTTTAATGAGCAGCAATGAGGCAGTGAAGAGGTTGAGCAGCAGTAGATGCACGATGATCAATGTTACAACAGAGCAATGTTGATGATATGACAGAGTTGTCTTGTGTATGATGACAGTAAGCTTTAATGTAAATGCAAGCTTGACTTGCTTTCTGAGGTTAGGATACCTTAAACACTTCTTAGCAGGGTCTAAGAAAACCAGGCAGGGTCCTGGATTAAGAGTAGGTGCTCTATTTATCAGTAGGTGCTGATTTGGCCTAACGGTTGTAGCCAGACCCAAATAATATAAAAAGATTACAAATTCATATGATGTGGTGTTCTTTTGTGTTATGGCTCTTGATGGTTTAACTGCTTTTGATTTATGAATGACGATCTAGAAGATGTTTATGAAATGAAATGTTTATGATAGAGTAATGAATTGATGAATTGGTAGCTAACCCTGATAAACTGTGAAAAGTTGTAAAAATTGGCTGCACACTGATTCACCCCCCCTCTCAGTGTCTACAATTGGTATCAGAGCGGGCCTTCGTCACGAGCCTAGCAAGCTTGAAGGAGATCCTTAGACACAATGGAGGAAAAGAAAGAGCCATCAAGCAATGACGTGCCTGTACTTGATGTTACAGATTATTTCAGTTGGAGGGGCAAAATGAAGGCTTATCTGAAGAAGTTTGGGATTTGGGAAATTGTCATCAATCCACCCGCTCCTTCAAACAAGAAAGGAAAGCCAGCTGCACAGAAGGAAGCGAAGAAGGACAACACTAGAGCCTTGAAGTTCCTCATGGATGGACTTCCCAGTTCATTGAAGGAAAGTGTAGGAGAGTACACTTCAGCAAAAGACCTATGGTTCAAGCTGGAGAGTGAGTATCAGAAGGAAAGACCAGAACCCGAAAAGACAGATCAGAAATCAGAAGACAAGCCCCCAGAAGAACTATATCAAGAAGAAGATAAACAGGAAGAGGACTCCAGTAAAGGTATGGACTCTTGTGATTATAATGATAGCTTGTGTGATGAAATTGAGAAGGTTCTTGCAGAAGATGATGAAAGGCTACCAAAGACTGCACATCAAATACATCTCACATTGCTAAATATTGATCTTAGAGCAAATTGGTTCCTAAACACAGTAGATCTGAACCAGAGTGAATTCACGAAGTTCAAAAAGGAAATCTTGGACTCTCTGAATGAATATCAGCAGAAGACCATGTCAATGAAAGTGTTGCTTCAAAAGCTTAAAGTCAAGGACAAAGAGTTGCGAGATCAAATGAAAGACAATGATGCTGAAATTGAACAATTAAAGACCAAATTGATCAGCCAAAAGGAAGAATCAGAAAAGCCTGCTCAAGAGCTTGAAGAAACTAGAGAGGTCAATCATGATCTGAAGACTCAGCTGGAGGAAGCCAAGAGGGCAGAAGAAATCTTGAAGAGTTAGCTAGAAGAAAAGGAGGAGACAGTCCAGAAGCTGGAATTGGAGGTAGTTGGTCTCAGGAAGAAAGATAAGAAAAATGAAGCCTTGGTCAAGCTCCAGGACAGTTCAATTGTTTCAGATAAGATCTTAGATTGCCAAAGATCTCCACTCGACAAGACTGGTCTTGGTTACAAGAAGAACAAAGAAAAACTTGAAGATGATGCTTGGTCTCTGAAGACTCCAGAAGCAGGTCCATCAATGTCCAAAGCTGCCCCCCAGGCACCTGCGCATGTCAACCAGGAGTTTGGAAGTTCAAAGATGAGACAAGGAGTTAGAGCTGTTCATCAAAGCAACTTCATAAAGGAAACAGCTCCAAGACCCAGGTATGAAAGTGGTTTCAATGGTTATTGTTATTGTTGTTCTAACTTTGGTCATAAGGCTATGGATTGTAGGTTCTATGGAAGGAGAAGGGCTGGAAGCCCCAATGTCTCAGTGAGATGTTGGACATGCAATCAAGTCGGACATGTTGCTGCCACATGTCACACAGTGAGGTGCTACTCTTGTAGTGGGTTTGGACACAAAGCACATGAGTGTGCCAGTCAAAGAAGTCAAGCAAGAAGGAGTATTCCATACATATCAGCAAGAAGATTTGAAGATCAGAAGACAAATGCCTACAGTCAGGGATATACTTAGGCATGGAGAAATGAAGTGGATCAAAGAAGTATTGGAAGTTCCAACAGCTTAGTTAGGTGTTGGTCATGCAACAAGTTTGGGCACAAAGCACAAAATTGTTGGAATGATATGAGAAGACTGACATATAGCTCAGCCAAGAAAACCAGCAAGGACAATGAAGGAACAGATGCTCAAAGGACAGATGCCAAGAAGCAGGTATGGATAAGGAAGACCGAGCAGTTGCAGTTAGGAGAAGCTGATCAGAACAGGGAGGATGGCTGCCATATGGCAAGCCAAGTGTAAGGTCTCTCAAAGACCTTAGCACACCTTGAGTTCATGAGGCTGGAGAATGAACTCAAAGGAGAAAGGATGGTTCTCCAGGCATATAGGCAGGTCCTAGGATCATGCATATTGACAGGGGGAGCAGTTAGCAGTGATCAGAGATTTCAGAGATAGGTATGTGGACACCCTTTGCCATTGATGCCAAAGGGGGAGAGATGAAAACAAAGGGGAGCATGCTCATAGGGGGAGCATGAGTTGTTGTCATCAATGACAAAGGCGGAGATTGTTGATGAAATTGTCATTGATGCCAACATGGTGATAAAATTGTCATTGATGCCAATATGGTCTTAGCATAGAATATTCTAGTTATGGAGATGTTAGGAGGAATAACGTTGAAGACCATCCAGACTTGGATAAAAATCAAATAACCTCTCTTGTTCATTAACCTCTCTTGTAGGGTGAAGCACGCAGCATTATGAAGGCATTGAAGAAAAGAAAAGCAAGAGGAAAGGGCAAGAAGATCTTATGAAGGAATTGCTCGAGTTTAAAAAAAAAAACAAGCTCATATCCAAGAAAACTCCTTGGAAGCTCAAGTACCTTGTCATCAAGAAGAAATCCTTTAAGAAGTTGATAAAGAAGAACATGTCCTAGACCAAGCCCTTGAAGGATTTTTTGAAGAAGTTCATGTGAAGTTGGGGACATTGTTGAAGATTTTAGTGCAGATCTGGAGTAGCCTGTTATGCCCTCTCTTAGGGTTGAATTAGACCATCAGTTTCAGCCTCTTCCTCCAGATATTGCTACAGATTTAGGACAGCAGCAACATACTTTGTGTTCTATGTAAGGAAGGAAGAATCCAATGTTACTCTGTTAAGCATACATATCAAAGGAGCACATACAAGTGAAGGTCTGAACTTGTTCAAGCAGGGATATCAGGTTTGCATCTATCTTTGTCACTAGTCAAGCACTAAATGAAAATTTAACAGGCTGGAGCAGAGGTATGAGCAGCGTGTAAAGTCTGAGTTTTTATCTCTGCATTGTTGGACAGTCTGAGACAAATTTAAGAGGCTGTTGTATCACTGCTTGAAAATTACCTTCAGAAGAGATCGTAGTATGAAAATTATCACAGCGTTGTAACTATCATAGATCTGTATGAGTTCAGCATAGTAGTATGTGCTATGGAGTTGCAACTTCACAAGTTATAACATATAGGGAAGCAGTTACTATATTGATACTTGTTGAGGCCTTTGAGGGATGTGGGTCTTCCCAATTAAGGAAAACTTATTGAAATACAATATAAAAAAAATCGTGTTTAAACAGGATTTTTGAAACATTAATTTTTTTAGATTTAATGCATGTGATAGTGATTTGAAGAGGGCTTGCAATAATTCCCAAGCTACTTATCACAAAGCAAGTTGCATATGCTCAACTCATCATTGATTTCATCTTGACCTCAGAGCTCAGCTTATGACTTCAGCTCCAAAAAATGAATGCGTTGAAGAGGTATTTATACTAATTTTCTTCCTCAAATTGAGGGCTGACCTCCTATTAAAATTCAATTATAAAGAGGGACTCAATGCTCATGCATGCTCAATTTTCTATGCTAAAAGAGGGACTCAAGTGCAAATAGATTCGGTTGGTGTATAAGCACAATACGTACACCCCCCCCCCCACCCCTAAACACTATATATATATA
>LPNX010991916.1:188415-244431 GCA_001517045.1 Pseudotsuga menziesii
AAACTACGTAAGGCAAAGGGAACGACTTGACACTCGACAATGTAAGCATATATGTTAAAGGACAAGGGAATCCACACAACATATAAGTTGGACTAGGTGAACAATAGGGAATGATAGTGTCACATATGGGCGGAATGATAAGGCGGCTCCACTAGACTCTAGACAAACAACTTTTTAGCAATTTATTTGCACAACATTATACATAGTTAACCTCTAGAGGAAGGTGCTTTGGTAAGGATTTTTTGGGCTTCCAGAAAATGACAGAGACATGACCTTTCGGGGCCAGTCCCACCTTGTTTCCCTATGGGGGAAAATGAGTCATACATTATACAAAGAATGAGTGCTCATCCTTTATCCATAAACTTTTATGACATTTATTTCACTTTTACACAAGGTAATAACCAACATACAAAGGTAGGTGCCCTGGAAAGCCTTATGGGCTCCAGAAAATGACTAAGGCCTAACCCCGCTGCTAGTGAACATCCATAGCCCCAACGAGTTCGTCTCACCCTGTTTCCCTTGTGGAGGAAAATGAACCTTACATCATACAATGGATGAGTGCTCATCCTTTGTCCATTGAATATTTTATAACATTTATACTTTATTTGCAGTAGTGTCTAAAGACACTTTTGTTTTGCTGGCAGGGAATCCATTTAGAATAACTTTAAGCTTTGATGCCTTAGTGTCTAAAGACACTCTTTGGTAAGGCAACTTGTGTTCAAGACCTAGAGGTAGACCATCCTTGTGATAAGAATCACATAAATCAACACCGAGACACAATTTAAACATGGAGACCTATTCCAACATAGAGGTGAATGCGGGGGAAATCCTAGATGTCACTAGTCAAATTACAAATCAAGGTTAATCAACAACAAGGGAAGACAACGGATGGACGAAGACAGTGAAGATGGTGCCAAGACTAGCAAGTTGTGTCCCTAAAAGGAAATGACCAAATCCATACTACAAGTAGGGAAATGCCATTGAGTATACAGAGGAATCTCTTAGAGATAACAACTAAATCATTTATACTTTAGATTCAAAGTAAAACCAAAATAAAACATTTGCAACATACGACCACTATCAACTAATTCTCACTACTAAAATAGAAAACAAAGCAATATCAAAGTCCATATGCACAAAACCATAATATCACCTGGTTCATATACCTGCACTGGATTTGAAACAAATCTGAGGATCATTGAGACAATTGCTGCCACTACATATCATGGGCACTATAATAATCTCTGCTTTGGGTAATGAAAAATGGCTAACTCAGTCATTGAATCTGGGGTCATGAGGCTCAGTCATTGCATAGAACTAGTCAATTTGGATGTTCTGGATCTGCTGAAAGTGCGAGATCATCAACTGGTGGCTCATCATTTGTTGATCTCATAGTAAAGGACTGGCTCAAAGAACTGCTCAATACTGCTCATGAGCAAAAGTAGCCCAACTACTATATATGTGGAAATATGTACCACACAAATTGGTTTGGTTCTAAACACAAGATGCAATAGTTACCTTTTGTAAAGTTGGTACTTGGTTTAGATCAAATAAATGCTCCATTTGGAATATCCATGTTATTGGACCATTGCCATCAAACTTTCTCTTGTTAATCTTGGAAATGAAGTAGTTCCGTGGTCCCATGTTGAACCTATGATTTCGTGGATCTTGGAGTAATGCGTAATAAAGTTTTTGGGCTTCAAGGCTCTTGTTCTTTGAGTATAATAAAATTTACTCCTAGGGATGATTGGGTCTTCACCATCTTGTTCTCCTTATCCTCTCTGGAGGAGTTGAGTTGTGGGTAAGTAGGTTTCTTATATCCTTCAAAAGTCCTCCCCTCACGTTTTCAACGTTCTTTTTGAGGTAAACTTGGATACTCACATTGAATGTTTGGAATTCAACTTGCATATCCCCTTTGAAGGTTTGGAATTCATCTTTATTTACCATATTCATGATGTCCACATTTTTAAGCAAAGTATTTTCAATGTTTGCTACTCTATTGATAAATTTGGACACCTCAAAGTTCACATCATCAAGCCACTCTTGTTATGGATGAGCTTTTTGAAAGTTTAGCGGATGTAGAATTTTTTTCCATCTTTGGCCATTTGAGCCCACTAAGATTTACTAGATTTATTCTCTATTTCCACTTTATCACACCTTTTTGAATCGCCCAAAACAAATATTTCAATCAAAAGTTTGCAAGTTTAAAGTTAACATACCTATAAAAAACCTTGGTTTGTAGGGTCTTTTGATGGCCAACGTTTCTCTTGAATTATCTCTGAAAATTTACGCCCCATTGAGTATGAAATCCCCCTCTATAGTATCATGGTATGTCTTCACTATGATGCCACAGGTTTGACCAAATTTTGACGTGTCAAGAGAAATTTATGGTATCTTTCCCAAAACTTATTGTCTTTGTCCCTTTCAAAGGAGCGAATTGTATGGCTTGACACATTTCTAATTTTTTTTCTTTGCTTTTGAAATTTTTACCACAAACAATATGGTTTGTCTTCTATCTAATACAATAGGTGCACTCAATTTGGAGTCCTTAAGCTTCATATATAACAATTTTATCTAGAACACTTTTTTGAGACTAGTTTTTGGACTAGACTAAAACCTTAACTTTCATACATCCTTTATTGAAACATGACCTGAAATTTTTACTATAGATACTTCGTACTTTCTTCTAAGTCTCCAAATTTCACTATCTAAAATAGCTTTGAGAAAAATTGATGGCAAAAATTTCTCTAATACCGAATGTTATGCACCAATTTACGAAAATAACTTTAAATTAGTAAGAGAGAGTAACCCAATGCCTTGATAATGAAATAAAGAGATGAATAAGAAGCTTGTTTGATGGGGAAACCTCCTTGCACAATATGAGATGAGATAATCCCAAAACTATAACTCCTTGGTGTCTGTGTGTATTTGTGTGTAGGAAACAAATGATACAATTACAATTAAGTTCTTAGTAGACCAATAAAGACAATACTAACATAATAATAGAAATGTACTATCACAATATATAAGGCTTAATATTGGTCTTAATATAATAATAGTAATGTACTATCGTCTTGAAATGTTGGTTTCGAGCTGTAATAGAGCACCCTCTTAGTCATTAGTGAGCCTCCACTTTGTCTTTTATTGGGCCAATATTTGATTTAAGGATGAATTGTGGAGTAATTTGACACTTTTGACCATTTGGAAGTTTTTTTAGGGAGCGACCTAGAACATTTGATTATTTTCACAGTTTTTTTTTGTTATTAAAATTTTGAATCTATTTTAGTCTAAACAACATTCTACATAGAACTACTGAGAGTTTTCAAAGAGTCAATTCCAGTATAAATGAAATCCCTTGGAGAGATTTGACTATCCTAACTAACCATCAGTCTAAGCAATTAGGAGTTTCGCATCTATTGACTAAATTTCCCACAAGCCAAGGGTTATGACCAATTTAATAATAAAAAAACAAAAATGAAACTCGGGATAACAACATTGATTTAAACCAACATTTTAAGAGCGAAATTAATCATCAATGTTGATAAAAACAGGAGGAGCATGGAAGCTATAAACACATGGAATAGAAGGTTCAAGATTTATGCCCGAGGATAAGCCCGTCTGAAATTGTTGACGACGAGAAGGTGAATGGGGAGATTGGTCCCCTTAGTGCAGGAAACAAAAGGCCTTGCCAGTTAATTCCCTTGTTAGAGCATTTAGCTTGGTTTTAACGAGAGCATATGCATCCCTCTACCCAAGGGTTAGCCTCTTGAGTCAATTCTCTAAAAGCTCCATACACGGCTCCAACGAGAGTCCATGAGACTTGTCACTAAACCTATTTTCTACATTGTCCTAATCGCTTGGCCCAAGAAGGCCTTTGGATACCAAAATACATGAGGGATCTTTGTATACTTGGTGTCTCGAGTTCGAGTGGACCCAACATCATCCACCAGCATGCCCATCTCTACCAATAGTTGCAAATTTTGAATTTTGGTTTGGGAATTAGGGTGAACTAGACCCACGTATAGCATGCTTTGGCTTTCTTAGGGTGTAAGGCATGTGTGAACGACATGGGCTAGAGGTGGTTTCATTCTCTATGCATTTTGCACGAACCATGGTGGTAGGAAGGTGGGTGCAGGAGTGAGTTGAAGAGGGTTGGAGCCAAGGAGGATGCTTAGACACCTGTTGCAGCTACAAAAAAAAATTTCCCCAAAATTTTCAATTTTAGGGCCCCCCCTTTGATTTGTTTTTATTAAATCTGGCCTAGGAGTATTTTGTTTTTACCAGGGTTGCCCTGAGTCCAATTTTTTCTTTAAAAAACTTGGCCTATTTCATTTTTCTGTGTCGGAAGATTAGTCGACTATCCTTCCGATATTGGAAGCATAGTGGACTATATTTTCAACGTTGCGGAAGCCAAACCGTCAAGCCTGCCAAAAGAGATTCAGACTCCCTCGCCGATACATCGGAGCTCGTTTTCTCTTCTCCTCGGGTTCGATGTTCCGAGCTTAGCACTTAGTGGTTTTGATATCCGATCATGTTTATTTCGCTGTCTAGATGTTTGACCGGAGTCCTAGTGTCTATCATTGTTGGCGTTGCGGGAGACTAATTCCGAGACATTCCGAAAGCAGCCTGTTCTTTCGCCGACTCCTTAGAGCTTAAGGTTTTCAAGTTTCAATACCCGTTCCAACAGTAAAGCCACGATGGTATAACTGTACATTGCCGACGTTGCGGAGGAGGATCAGTTTCTATGTTCCGAACTTAGAACTTAGTGGTTCCGATGTCCGATGGACTTAATGTATCCTGGGTCCGTAGTTCTGTTTGCGCCCGCCGTTGCGGCAATCCTCCGGTTTATCCTTCCGACAGATTTAAGTCTGCCCGCCAATTGTTATATATATAAAGGACGTGTATTATATTGTTTTATTCGTATTGTGACTTGTCGTTCGCATTGGGTTGTATCGTTTGCACCTTTCGTGTGCGCATAGCTGTCAAAACCTGGTCCATTTGCTCTGCTATCGTGGAAGTTCGTTCCATCCAATCGATTACATCACTACTGCCAGGTAGGTAAACTGCGGTTTTGTTATTTTTGGCTTTTATTGATTGATTTTTTTGAGCCGTTAGGTATTCCATTAGTTAGGTTTTGCACATAAAAGGAATTCTTGCCTCCTTGCGGTTTTCATAGATGTTTTACATTGAGGGGGAGGAGTTTTAGCTGTTTGAGGTTTCATTAGTGTGAGAGTCTGAGTCTGTATGCCATTGAACCGTTATGGACACGTTTGCGTCGGCGCGAGTTGTTAGGGCATGGTGCAGACAAGCGTTTCACTGTTTGCACCACCCTTTTCTTGGTCTTTTCATTATCGGCCAGGGGTTAGTACGCCGTTTTTATTGCAGTTGCCATATCCCGTGGGACTCAGGAGGGTTTTTCTTTTCGTCCGATTAGGGTTTTTTCTCGAGCACGATTGCTGCGTAAGGTTTAGTATTTTTTGAGATTGGTGTTGAGAACCAGCGGTAGAATCAGTTTGATAAGTCTCTATATGAGACAGAGGTTGTTCGATAAATTAAGGTTTGAGACAGTGGAGCTTAGACGATTTTAGGAAACAACTTGCAGGATTTTTTTCTTTGTTAAATCTTTCAGTCGTAAAAGACCGTGTTTAACTTATTTTTACAGCATGCATGTCGAGGAGGTAAATAAATTGATATATTTTCTTGTATATTGCTTAAACACTTGCTAAGAGCTCAGTTAGTCTAAAAACATGCTTTGACTGTGACAGGTTGATTGCTATAACAGCAACATGTCAAAGAGACAGAAGAAGAAAGCTCCTATGGTTGAAGGAGAGCCTGAAGTAGAAATAATCACCAAAGTAGAGTTCATCTACGAAGATACCAAAGCCACTACTGGAGTTGAACCAGGCTACAAGTGGGGAGAAATCTATAGAATGATCGCAAACCAAAATGTACTTGATGTCGGTTTTGAGGAACTGATGATCTATGCCAACATTGAGAAGTCAACCCTAATGAAAGTAGCTACGAGGTCCGAGTTATTTCCCTGTTCAGAAGTAATAGGCTAGATTCTGCCCAGGGCAGATGTGACGACAATGATTCTAGAGAACACTGCTAAGCAAGGCTATGCTACATATAACCTTGCATATGTCTCTATGGCTTATCATCTACCCTCACCCCAGGTTTATTTGACAGAAAGTTGGTTGAAGGAGATAGCTATGGACCTGGTGGAGACTGTAAAGAGAATGATGATACCAGAAAAGAATTTTCAAACTAGACCTTCCGAAGAATATGACACGTCTACTCTCCGTGCTCCCTACAGGTTTATTGCATTGATGCTCAATAGGATTTTTGGCAGAGCACATGGGAAGAGCTTCAAGATAGGTTGGTTACCAGTTATTTTCTTTGTGGCTACCCAAGAAACCATCTTTAACTGGGCAAATATAGTGTCAAACAACCTCTCTGCATGTATATCAGCAACCTTAGGAGGGGTATCTCAAAATAAATCAGAATTTTATATGAGCTCTATCCTGATTGATTGCATATTGTGCACCCAGTCTTTTCCTGCTTTGAGATGTAACTGGGAGAAGGGCAGAACCCCAGTGTACGCAGCCTATAAATTGTTGTGGGAACATAAGTACCATAGTTATTATAGGGAAATTTGCGAGCATTTCATTATGCCCTTATATACCCTCATTTTCTTGACTGAATGTAATTGCATGTCTGAAGAGGCATTTAAAGTCATACAGGAGTTTGGAGATTATTATATGACGGAGGATGGGTTATATGTAAGGATGTATGGTGGCTCCAGAGCTCCTTCCCTACTCTCGAAATATGCCACAGATTATGTACTCCACAAGGAGGCAGTCAGACAACTGTATATTGATGGTGTCGACAATTTTATGTTTGAACATAAGAAGGCAACGTACCTTGCAGTACCTTTCTTACTTGGAAGCTATAAGTTTTCAAGGGTAAAGCAAGCAGCAGAATTTGCTAAGGAGCTAGAATATTTTCGTTTTGGCAAAATGAATTTTCATAGAAATGACTCCCATAACAAAGAAGCAGGAATTCATTTTGAATATACTGATTTTTGGGACAAAGATGAGGAGACATTTTGAAATGCAGAGAACGTAACTGCCCTCAGGAAGAGATTCAAGCAAAAAATAACTACTATGGGTGGAAAAGACAAAACTTCAGAAAATGCTAAGAAGTTAGAAGATGAAGAGGCAAAGAAGAGAGAAGAAGATGTTAGAAGATTAGCACAGGAAGCAGAAAATTGGTTAAGAATTGAAGAGGAAGAAAATAAGCGAGCTATTGAGGAAGCAGCTAGGAAGGAAGAAGAAGAAAGAAAAAGAAAAAAATAAGCTGAAATCAAGAAGAAACAAGAAGAAAGTGAGGGTTTGAGACTAATAGGATCCCAAAAGGATCAACAGACTACAGAGCAAATTGATACACAAGGAGTACAAGACCAAATAGATCAAGAGTAAGGACAATATGATCCTGATCCCTTGGAACCTATTGTATCTTCTGACAGCATATTGGGAAAAGCTTCAATTTCTGAAATAAATTTGATCCCTTTCATGCCTACCGAAGGGGGGGAGGTTCCTAATTTTAATACCATTTTTTATGACTAAGAAAAGAAAAGAATCGTTAAAAGAACTAAGAAGAAGGTCGATACATGGGGATAGCCAGGAAAAATGGTGACAGATAAAACATTGGTACATGGTACGCATAAAGATCCACGGTTGATAGCAAGAGCTGGGGTAGCTTTAACCTTAGCGACTGAAGACAATGTGGACAGGCTAATGACTGATCTAGAGCAGCCACGGAAGAATGCGGCCCAATTGAAAGGAACCTTAAAGAAGGCAAGAGATGAGATTCAAAAGCTAAAGAGAAAATATGAAGATATGATGGGCGAAGTCAAAACTTCAAGAACGGAATGCCAAACTCTGCAAGCAAATAAGAATGCTCTAGAAATATCTGCAGAGAACACAGAGAAGAGTGCTCAAGTTACCTTAGTTGAATTACAAAAGCTACAGCTAGAGCATCAGATGTTAAAGACTGAAAAGGATGATCTTCAATTATCATATGGGAATTTAAGTGCAGAGAAGAACAAGTTGGAGAGCAGGGTCACTGAGTTAGAAATGGAGAAGGCTACAACAAAGGAAAATGAGAAGCAATATCAGATGTAGGTGGCAGCCTTAGAAGAGCAGAAAAATTCATTGACCGCATCACTTAAGGATGCTATGGAGCAGAAAACCGACATCCAACCTTTGAAAGAGCATGTTCTGATTCAAAGAAAAATGATCCATCAAATACATACACAGATAGAAGATGAAAGGTGCAAAATTTTGCAGATAGACACCAGGCTAGAATAAATTATAGACACCACTTCATACTTCTTGGATAGGTATCAAGATATATTGGAGATTCTAAAAGGAAGAATGGTCTGGGTAGAAACAAATAAGGAATCTCCTGCGAAGCTAGCAGTAAAAGATCAGCAAACTTTAAAGCAGGAGTATGAATTATTGGAATTTGCAATTAATGTAGCAGAGGAGTTCAAGAAAATAGTGAAAAAGACAAAGGCAGCGTGTGCTGAATTTTGCATGAGGGTGCTCTCCACATACAATCGATGTCAGACTTCTGCAAAAAAGAGATTAGATGTGCTGCCAAAGCATGAATTGTTTCTAAACCATTTACATGACAGGTACCAAGAAGATGAGCAAGAAATCCAGCAGGTCAAGGACCTAGATGAATGGATATTGAAAAATGTGGTAGCACATGCAGTTGTGAGCATACATCTATTAGAAGACCAGCTGCGCCTAAGTCCTGCTAGGATAGAGGGGGTAAAGACCCAAGCTGCTAAATACGAAATTAACATTCAATTTCTTGAGCCTTCCGAGTTTGAAGGCATAGCAGTAGATGCTCATGCATGGAAGAAGTTCATCAGCAAGCAAGATGGCCCTTCCTCATAAAGTGTTTTGGAAATATTGATTTAAAATGTAATATATTGTATTAATTATGTGCATAAGCTACATGACAGAATTTTGGAAAATGAAAGGTTGGGGAAGGTCAAGAGGCAGTGAGGAGCAGCCCAAGAGTTTTGTTTTTTGTATAAATATAGGAGAGTTTTAGATAGAAAAGGACCTTTTTCCCAGACTATCTTGAGAAAGTATTGTAAGAAGAACTATTTCATTTTACAATAAAGAGTCATATGTTTCTGCTGGAGAAAGTCATGTGGATTTTTTCGAATGTTTTCTATGGGCCAGTTGGATATGAACTGTTTATTTTTCAGCTTGTTTCCATTAGTTGTGAGATCGTTCTAACTCATTGAATTTTTTTGTATGTTATGAATGTAATCTGGTTTATTTTTTCCGAAATTTTGACATTGAGTAATGAAGGTTTAACTAACAATAAGCTATCTTGTTGTTTATATTTCTATTGATGTTCATGTGTTCTGAAACATTAACAGTTATCTGTGATTTTTCTTTATGCATGCACTACAGTACATTACTCACCATTAATGATAGTTTTGCTCCCTAGGGATAGGTTAGTAAGTCTTAGTTAGTTTTTTGTTGTTTGTGATTTAGAAGCGAGAGAGGTAAGACGAGAGGTAAGAACCTACGCATCACATTGTGACCCTCTTCCTTATCTCTATCGTCTGCATTTTAGTTAGGCACTTGCACATCATACCTTAAACATAAAAAAACTAAAAATAGACACGGTGGATCGGGTCGTAACCGGTAAAACACTTTAATTGTTACTTGACCTACGGTAGCCGGACCGTAAACCGGACGGATTCCCCATACCAAACAATAACGAGCTAATTGGGAACATTTATTGGGGAGAATCCCTATTGTTGTTACCTACGATTTTCCAGGCCTCAACAACACCATGTGAGGGAGATATGCAACCGAGAGAAGCAAAGGACGCTATATCTAGAGGGCCATCATTCTCGCATGCGACACGAATTTGCCATTCCAAACCATGATAATCATGAAATTCCAGTCGATGTTACTCCATCACATACATAGGGTCATCATTACAAGGGGTAGATCATACGACGACCATGTCGTTAGACTTATGGTCTTGTCATTGATGCCAACAAATTGTATAAGAAATATTGTGAATGACAAGTGTTGAATTCCAAGCCATGAGAGGAAGAATGTTGAAGTAGCCTGTGAAGTTACCCTGAATAAGTCCCTTGAAGTGCCATTAAAGATGCCTTAAAGAGACCTTGAAATAAGAAGCCTCGATGTCTCTCAAAATAGGATTAAAAAGAAACACTTGAAGAAATATGACATGTCGACCCTAATTATTGGAAAGGTTGGCTCAAAAGTAAATCAAATTTAAAGTTCGACCCGAGTAAGTAAAGATGAGTTGTATATTTACAAAGTAAGTGCGCCTCATTTTGAGTGTGGTGATCTCTGTGCATGCGTTGATCCTTGAAGGAATATTTTAGTGGTGTGAGGTAAGAAAAGAACAAGAGTGAATCTAAGTTATCAAGAATGTGGATCATGTTGAAATACTAAGAGGTGTGAATCAGTATTTGCTATAATTTTTTTAATCAAGAGCAAGATGCTAATCAACAATCATAACATTTCATCAATTTACACAAAAATAGTAAGATGCACAGTACACAATAGTTTTGACGTGGAAACCCAAGTCCAGGGGGTAAAACCACAAAATCCTTTCTAAAAATAAATTTGACCCAACAACAACTGGAGTAAACAAATTTAATAGAACTTTGCCAGCTACAACCCCTTAGGCTTCGTCAGCTACAACTGACAAGCTGCTACAACAGCTTAACTCACAAGATTGTGAGCCCTAGCACCACCCTACCACCCTGAAGAAAAAGAAGACTGAACCTGTGGACTTGTAAAAAACCAATCACTAAACCTGCTGCTGATAATATCCGTTCTCTGATCACTGCCAAGTCATCACTGTATATTGATAAGTCATTTCACTGCCATACACTACTCATGTACATCATTGTACACCTTATCATACAGAATTACTAAACAAGTAACTATGCTCTGCTTTCACTAAACATAAGGCATGTATCGTCATGCATCATCATCATAGGTATGTATCATCGTCATAAGGTATGCATCCTCATCATCATCATCTCAATGTGCATCGTGTATGCATCATCAACATCAAGTATACATCATAGTGCATAGGAGAGCATCATCACAATATGGTATGCATGTAGATCATATTGTATAGGAGTGCATCAACATCATAGAGTGTAGATCATTATCACATGCATTATCGTCATAAAGTGTATCATATCATAGCATAAAGGTGTGCAACATCATCATCATAGCCTCCATAACGACTTCAAATATATATACCAATATAGAGACTCACATGCTAAGATCACAAATGAACTCTATCCCTGAGAGACATGTGCCATCACAAGAGAAACCCAAAAGCATGAACCATACCTTTTCGAAGATCACAAGATGAAGAAACAATAGAAAAACGAAAATAAACTCTAGATCATGTCATCAGATAACCCTCGTAACAAGCTTTCCAACAAGCCAAGAATTTTGTAATTCTGATTCTGTATGAGAAAGTTATGCCATTTTTAGTGAAGATGCCCAAAAACTTCTCCTCCACAAAGTTTCACATTTTTTTACAAGAGTTGCGAAATACCAAAGAGAGACAAATGAAATGTTTGATATTCTATTTATACAGGTTGTAGAGAAAAGTTAGCACCTAAAACTAGGCCGACATGCAATTCAAATTTACAAATAATTAAATTCTATTTTGTTTGGTCGGATGACCCAAAAATGTGGGGTACACTAATTTCAAAAATCCGTATCTCTTCAACCGTAAGGAGTTAGAAGATGCTCCACATATCAACGAAAATGGTTTGAGGAGGACTATCTCCCTATGATGGTTTTATTTGCAAATTCTTGGTATAATACTCTCAAATTCTTCAATTTGTTCATGACTTCAAAAATTCCACACATAAAGGTGCCAAAGACCATGTTACCTCATGCATAAGTTCCAAGGTCAAAGGATTCAATGGACCTTATCAAAGGAGTCATGGATTCAATGGTATTCACATCCACATACTTAACATCAACAAGGAGGAGGTCTCCACAATATACTCATCATATCAAGTGTATCAAGGACCCTAACACCGCCAAGGTGTGGGGGTTCCTAAACTTCTCCTAGGGTACCATGACCTCATTAAAAACACAAATGACCACATAATGAGTCATTTGGACTCTTTGAAGCTTTACACTTCTTCAACCCACCAAGGACTCTTTCTAGGGTACTAGGGCATAGGTTGTGGTACTGGGAATCCAAAGAAACAACTGCGGTACTATAGAAACAACTTAGGGGAACTTAAACGCTCTAAACGGTGTACAGGATTTTGACATTGTCGCAAGGGCTCCAAGAGCTTTAGACTTGAGATTGGACAAGGTCAAAAGGTCTCCTTTGAAATTGATAAACTTCTAACCCTAAAGGGATCCTCAAGGGGCACTAAGACACACCGACACACACCTGTTGGCATCAATGACAATTTAGTCAACAGATCAAGGGTAAAAACAATTAAAGGTATGTCTCCTTAAAGTCTGTTTTATGAACAAATTTGTATCTTTTCATGATGATTAGTTTTCTGGGTTTTAGGTCTATCATTTATGCCTTCCATATTTACTACGAAAGAGACCGAAAAATGAGGTCTAGTAGACTGTATTTTTGGGACTGCATATTAACTATTGAAGAGCCCAAACTTTGAGGCCTAGTTGATTGTGTTTTGGGTTTATCTTTTGACTATGAAAGAGGCCAGAAGTTGATGCCTAGATAGACCATGTTTGGGGTTGTCCATTGACAAAAAAGGAGGTCGAAGATAGATCGAGTTTTGGACTGCGAAACGATTTTATAGATGTGTTTGAAATCAACGAGGAAGTAACAAGTATTTGAGGTAGCAAAGAAGTTTGATATACAAACAACAAAACCACAATCCCGTGGCAACAAGGAAGAGTAGATTGCGAGGAGGCAAGGTACAATCCTGTGGAGAAGACCAAAACTAAGATGAAGAGTTTTGATCAGGTACATGTAGAGAAGAATTGAATGTGTGATCTGAATATACTTGTTGAGATCTGGTAAGGTCTTGGAGAATATTGTGGCCCGTTGATTTGGTAGAGATGCAAAAGTAGATTTAAGGAGGAGATTGAGTGAGTTTTTGAACAACTCTTTGGAGCGGATTTGATTTAGAAGATCAAGCAGAACAAAGAGATAAGATTTGGTGTATTGTATAGTAGTGTTAAGAAGTGGTCCAAGGGGACAGTTGAGCCATAGTTGAAGAACTTATATTGTCTAGGGTGTTGGAGCACCCTTATGTTGAAGTATAGAAGTCTAGGGTGGCAGGGTGGTGCAAAGAATACAAGTTGGAGCTTGCTTGTGAAGGTTGGTGCTTTCATCTTTTGTTGGTGCTGAAGACCTAAGGAGGTTGGAGCCTCCTCATTAATGGTAGCTGATGATCTTGCAGATTATAGTCTCCTTAAGCATTGTAATCTTCTCTATGGTTTTTATCAATACATCATATTGAATTTTCCATATATATTTGATGTACTTATTGATGGTGTATATCTTGACACAAGATTATTAATAAACGAATATTAGATGATGAATCACTAATAATACATGATTGGTGAATGGTTATGTTATGACACAAGGTGTAGCTACCCATTGTAGGTATCCTATTCGGGATGGTAGAGGTAAGGTAGCTAACCAGTGACACCACAAAGGTCTCTCCCACTACGGATAAAGGGTAGTTGTCACACCGAACGAGCTCTTGTTGCTTTAGATCAATTCAGAGAATGCTCAAAGGGGAGACCCTACTAGCCTAAGAGGGCTAGCGCACCTACTCAAGACACTCATAGGGTTATGCAATGAACGCAAGAGGAGAGATATAGAGTGAGGAAGTCTAGATCTAGAGAATGGATGTGGTATAGAAGGTTAGAGCAAAGTTGGGTAGGATTAGCAAACAAAGAAAATGACCCAACTTGATTGGAAATGTACTACAAAGAGTTTAGTAACTCAGATCTAGAGAGATTTAGCCAAACATAAGAAAACCCTAATGAGATCCATCGAGGGTTTATGCAAAAGTGGGCAAAGTGGACCCATAAAGGTAGATCGGGGTAAGGAATGACTAGATTTGGACGCTTGAAGGATAGGTTTGTGAAATTAGAGTGGGTTCAAGCATACACAATTGATAGATTTGAAGATTAGGCCACCCACCCAAGGAGGGCACCCCCACCTAGAGAGATTAATGCTAGATCCCAGGGAAAATGGAGTCATAACTTTATGAAAATTGAGATCTAGGGTTTCTTCAATAATCTCCAAGTGGTTTTTGATGATCGTCATAAAAAACTCATCGAATCTATCAAATATACAAAACTAGGGTTTGAAAGAGAGGGTTTTGCTTGACAATTGGATAAAAATAATGAAAAATAATACTTACCTTGCAGATCATACCTGAAAATACTTGTTTCCTCCTTGTAAGTCGATTATCCTTCCACTTAGTTACAATTTTGAGCAAGATCTGACAAGAAACAAGAGAAAAATGCCCAGTGAAGGTAGTGCACCCCTCTTCTCCACCTACAAAATCAAACTACTGAAGTCTGATTTGTTCATGGATGAAAAAGATAGGCTACACACGTCATCTACAGATAAAAATACACTGCACAAAGTAACAATTGATCACTCCATGAAGAAGAAGCGATTCACCTAGAAGATGATGCAAGACGCCTTAGCAATCTCTGTTAGATTTTTATCATTTAAGCTAGCATTAACTTAGGATCTTAACTGAGAGAAGAACAAGCACATCAATCAAACACACCAGACAATGAACACACATATTCTCCTCGGGGAAGCCATAAAGGAGAAAACCCCGCAACTTCCTCAGAGATAGAATCAACACAAAATAGCAAAGCCCCAAAAACAGTAAGATGATATCTCGACAGCAGTAGCCTCTTTCTCTCTAGCCCTAACAACTTCTTCTTCCTCAGCTATGTGCTACAACTGAGTGTGAGTGAGTGTGTGATAAATAGAGAGGCTCACTCTCTATTTATACTAATTCCCAACTTGACAATGACTCACTAGAGCTGACTTCTCTAGGAGAGTCTAATAACCCTAGTGCCCTGGAACTGTGAGGACTTTAACCCTTGAACAATAGGAGGGTTACCCACAATGACTTGACATGACTTGTTTACATTATAGAACCTCCCTATAGGAACATCGAGGCATGACATGACTCAAATACATTATAGACACTTCCCAGAATAAACATCGGGGTACAAGACATAAGATATACAAGTGAATACATTTCGAAGTTACAAATACATCAACACTCCCTCTTAACAAGGAAGGTATTCTTGACACAATTTTCAGCACTGGTCTTCTTCTCTGTATCAACTAGATCATCTCGTCATCTTCATCTTCAATTCTTCTTCATCTTCAAGTCATCATTGTCTTCAAGTCTTCTTCATCTTCAAGTCACCTTCGTCTTCAAGTCGTCATTTTCTTCTTCATCACAGGATTTGGATCATCATTGTTGGATCATCATCACTGTATCATCATCAAATCTGGATCATCACTTGATCTGGATCATCATCTCATCTGGATCATCACTTGATCTAGATCATCATCAAGTTTGGATCATCATCATCGGTGCTATCTCAGAATGGTGTTATCTCTCAGTTCTTCTCGTCACAGGAAGTTCTACAGAGCTAGCCCTTTTTCATGTTGGTTGTAGGCATACCCTTCATGTAGGTCTTCATCACTTATATCTGACCCTAAGTCAAAATGGCCCGCCCAGCTCTTACATCTGACCTCATCTTGTCAGAAAGGCACGCCCAACACTCACATCTGACCTCATCTTGTCAAAAAGGCCCAGCACTCACATCTGACCATGTGTAAACACATCGCACCAGAATGGCTCAGCACTTATATCCGACCATGTGCGAACACACCGCATCGGAAGGGCTCAACACTTACATCCGACCATGTTCGAAAACATCGCATCAGAAGGGCTCAACAATTACATTCAACCATGTTCAAAAACATCGCATTGAAAGGGCTCTGCACTTACATTTGACCATGTTCGAAAACATCGCATCGAAAGGGCTCTCAATCCTAGACTGAGGATTCCTGGTAACTGACCAGGTGCCTCCATTCTCCCAGAGAATGCAATCAGCCCTTATATCTGATCAAGTGGGAACACATCCCTCAATCACATCAGAATGGCCATGCACTCACATCTGATCATGTAAGACTACATCCCACAGTCATATCAGAATGGCCCTCAGTCCCAGACTGAGTATTCCTGGTAACTGACCAGGTGCCTCCATTCCAAGAATGGCATTCAACACTTATATCTGGTCATGTAGGAACCAATCCTATAGTCACATTAGAATGGCTCAACACTCACATTTGCCATGGAAGGAACCAAATCCTTTCACCATGACAGAATGGCTCAGCCCTTACATCTGACCATGGAAGGAACCTAATCCTCTCACCATGTCAAAATGGCTCTAGGTCTCATCATTTCCCTTTGGAGGGAACCTCGTTCTGGAGAACACCAAGCTTCTCCCTGAAGTACTCAAACTTCTCTCTGGCCAATGGCTTCGTCAGCACATTAGCTATCTGTTCGTCTGTCGCAACATACTGGAGCTTCATTGCTCCTCTCTGCACCATATCCCTGATATAGTGATACTTGATCTCGATATGCTTTGACTTGTCATAGAACACTGGGTTCTCCAACAACTTCACACAACTCTGGTTGTCACAATATATACAAGTAGCATCCAACTGGAGATCAAATAAATCAGACAATAGCTTTCTCAGCCACACTGCCTCGCAACTAGATGAACAAGCTGCGACATATTTTTCTTTAGCTGTAGTCAGTGCCACATAGGACTACTTCCTGCTAAACCAAGAGATCACACTTGATCCCATACTGAAACAGCATCCTGAAGTGCTCTTCCTATCGATGGCACTGCCTGCCCAATCTGAATCAACATAACCCACCAGGTTAATCTTCTGATTTGCCTCATACTTGAGCCCATAATCAACTGTACCCTTCAGGTACCTCAGAATATGCTTTGCAGAAATCAAGTGAACATGTCTCGGATCTGTCAGGAACTCGCTCAAGGTGTTCACAGCAAAGCAAATATCTGGTCTCGTGTTTGTCAAGTACATCAAGGACCCAATCATCTGATGATACATTGTAGCATCAACCGCTTCTGATGAAGCATCACTCAATAGCTTCAAGTTCGATGCAATAGGTGTGGTTATGGACTTGCAATCCATCATCTCGAATCTCTTCAGAATCTCTACTACATACTTCCCTTGTCCAAGGAAGATTCCATCTGCATTCTGCCACACCTCCATGCCTAGGAAACAGTGCATGATACCCAAGTCTTTCATTTCAAACTCGGCAGCAAGTTTCCTCTTCATATCAGCAATCAACACATCCATACCTATTACAAACAGATCATCCACATACAATAGGAGTATCACTGGATTTCCATGTTCAACCTTGTAGTAAAGGTTGGAATCTGCTTTACTCTTGGTAAAGCCCAAACTGGATATAAAGCCATCAATTCTATCATACCATGTCCTGGGTGCCTGTTTCAAACCATACAGGGATTTCTTCAATCTACACACATGAGACTCCCTGTCATGTGTCTCAAAACCGAGTGGATGCTCCACATACACTTCCTCTTCCACTACACCATTCAAGAAAGCAGTCTTGACATCCATCTAGTGTATCTTCCATTTCATCACTGCAGCCAAAGAAAGTACTGATCTGATGGAAGTGTATCTGGCTACAAGTGAAAAAGTTTCTTCATAATCTATTCCTTCTTTCTGGGAGAAACCACGAGCCACGAATCTTGCTTTATATTTCTCTATGCTGCCATCTGCAGCATGCTTGATCTTGTAGATCCATTTGGAAGTTACAATGGACTTCCCTTATGGTCTTGGGACAACATCCCAAACATCATTCTTCATGATCGATTGATACTCTTCGATCATAGCCTCCTTCCATTCTTTCCTTTCTGCCGCTTCTTCATAGTTGGAAGGTTCTTTATCAATAATGTCACATAGCAAGGCTACATAATTGGAGCAGGACCTAGTTCTCTTTCTTCCTCTGTGTGTTTCTTTTGAAGTTCCATATCTTTCTGCACCTTGGATAATTTCATGTACCCAAGCAAGTTTCCTCTTGTGAGGATTCTTCTCCTGAGGTGGATCTACAGGTTCTTGAGGTTCTTCTAATTCTCGATCTTCTTCTTGAATTTCTTCGTTCATGGTTGTATCATGAATTCTAGGTGCTTTTGTTTCTTCAAGTTCTTCAGCCGGTCTCTTCCTGGATTTGATGTAGGCTGAATCTTCGTCAAATGTTACATCTCTGTTAATGTCAATCTTCTTAAACCCTGGGAAGTATATTCTATAAGCCTTCGAGCTTTCAGAGTATCCCACAAATATACCCTTCTTTCCTGAAGGATCTAACTTCGTCCTCTTTTCTTTCGGAATGTGTATGTATACAGGATAGCCTAATATTCTGAGATGGCTGACTTCTGGTTTCTTTCCGAAGAAGACTTCTTCAGGTGTCTTGTTCTCGAGTACTTTGTGTGGAGTACGGTTTTGTACATACACCGTTGTTCTGGCAGCTTCTGCCCATAGATGCATGGGAAGATATTGATCATGAAGCATGGCCCTTGCTGCTTCCATGATCATTCTATTCTTTCTTTCTGCAATCCCATTTTGTTGTGTGGATTATATGGAGTGGATAACTCCCTCTTAATCCCCGAGTCTTTGCATAGCTCATTGAATTCATTTGATGTAAATTCTTCGCCATTATCTGATCGAAAGGTCTTGATCTTCTTTTCTGTGTGATTCTCGATCAAGTCTTTGAATTCCTTGAACTTGTTGAATACTTCATCTTTGTTCTTCATAAAGTATATCCATGCCTTTCTAGAAAAATCATCAATAAAAGAAATGTAGTATACATACCCGCTTAGTGAACTGGATGACATTGGACCGCATACATCGGAGTGGATGATTTCTAAGATTCCTTTTTCCTTGCTCTCGCTACTTGGAAATGTCTTCTTTGTGTTCTTCCCTTTCGCACATCCTTTGCATACACCTTCATGTTATGTCTACATTTCTGGGAGACCTTCAACAGCTTTACTTGCAAGTGGTAGTGCTTTGTAATGCACATGTGCAAGCTTTCTATGCCAAAGCTCATTTTGTTCTACCAAGTCATGAACCAAAGCTTGTTCTGGTTGTCCCTTCAATTTGTATAGTCCTCCTTTTTGTTCCTTAATCACTACTGCATCATCGAAGGACTTTCCCTTTGGCCACATGAGGACTTGGCCATCTACAAATGCAACCCTTATTCCTTTTGCATCCAATGCAGATATGGAGAGAAGGTTCTTCTTTAGTCCAGGTACAAGCAATACATCTTTCATCTTGATAGACTTTCTAGAGTCTAGCTTGTATGAGGATTCACCACTACCTTTTATTGGATACTGGTAGTCATCTCCGAGTTTCACTTTATGAGGTGATTCATGTTCAGATAATTTCACAAAGGATTCCTTGAATCCTGTCATATGTTTGGAAGCACCACTGTCTATAAGCCAATCATTGCTGCCATGTGTGATAGTTCCCGTGAGAGCGGAAATCAGATTATATTCTTCATCACTTGAAGAATCATCACTGTCTTGTATGTTTCTCTTTGTGGAAGGTTCATCATCCTCTGCATCATGAGCATGATGTCTTCTCTTGTTTCCCTTCTTCTTTTGAGAGCTACTTTTGTTTCTAGGACAATCTCTAGCAAAGTGTCCTCTTTCATCACATGTATAGCAAATGAACTTAGACCTATCTCTAGGCTTTCTAAAGTTATTCCTTTGATGAGAGTGCTTACCTCTGTGGTGGCTAGATCTGGTTTTCTTGGATTGTACTATAAGAGCTTGATCTTCACTTCCCATCTTTTCTTCTTGAGCTGCTATCCGAGCTTCTTCTTGAGAGCATTCTTCCCATAGTCTGCTGAACTTGACTAACTTTTTTCTGGCACAGATCCCTTGAATGAAAGAGTCCCATGTCCTAGGGAGACCATTCAAGGTGGTCATTACAATCTCTGCATTCTCCACTTCTTCATCTACTACTTCAAGTTGTTCTTTGATCTGGGAGACCCTTGTGAAGTATGACTGTATGGTCTCCGCATTCTGGATCTTTACATTCTTCAATTGGTTCCTCAAGGTCATCAAACATAGCTTTAGGTGTCTTTAGGGAGGATATGAGGTGATCCTTGATTGAATCAACAATAATCCTCTTAGCCATAACCAACTTCTTCTTGTGTAAGGCCTTAGCCTCATCTCCCTCTGGAACTGGAATCTCCTCATTGATGTAGGAGTCCAACTTTTTTTCTTCCAGGACCAGGGAGATCCTATACTTACAGGCTCAAAAGTTATCAACTCCCTCAAGATTTTCATCAAGCTTGGTATGATGAGACATATTAACTGAGAACCTCAAATGGAAATACAAAATATTTAGATCTTACCAGGTCAAGATATCGGGTCTAAATCTGGAGCTGAATTTCTGCAGTGTTGGTTCAGGAGCAGATTAGGGTTTGACTTTCCTGGAGTTTTGTCCAGCCAAAAGCTTTGATCTTGATATCTAAACTTCGATTTTGAGGAGGAGATCAATCCAAGCCTGGGCTCACTCAAAAATTCCACTTCTGTGGAAAGCCCTAATTTCCGGCAGTAGTGTCGGGTCAAAAACTGAAAATGCTCAGAATTAGATTCTGCTTCGACAGAAAGATGCTCCCTGGGGAGGAGAGTCAGTCCAACCTTATTTTGCTGAAAATCTGTGGAGAGAGATCCAAAAAGTGGGAAGCCCTAGTTTCCACAGCTACACCATGTCTTCTTCTCAAGTTAGCTCTGATACCATGTTAGATTTGTATCATTTAAGCTAGCATTAACTTAGGATATTAACTGAGAGAATAACAAGCACATCAATCAAACACATAAGACAATGAAGACAAAGATTTTCCTCGGGGAAACCATAAAGGAGAAAACCTCGCAACTTCCTCAGAGATAGAATCAACACCAAATAGCAAAGCCCCAAAAACAGTAAGATGATATCCCGACAGTAGTAGCCTCTTTCTCTCTAGCCCCAACAACTTCTTCTTCCCCAGCTATGCGCTACAACTGAGTGTGAGTGAGTGTGTGATAAATAGAGAGGCTCACTCTCTATTTATACTAATTCTCGACTTGACAATGACTCACTAGGGCCAACTTCTCTAGGAGAGTCTAATAACCCTAGTGCCCCGGAACTGTGGGGACTTTAACCCTTGAACAATAGGATGGTTACCCACAATGACTTGACATGACTTTTTTACATTATAGAACCTCCCGATAGGAACATCGGGGCATGACATGACTCAAATACATTATAGACACTTCCCGGAATAAACATCGAGGTACAAGACATAAGATATACAAGTGAATACATTTTGAAGTTACAAATACATCAACAATATCCTCCAACCAATTCGCTACCCTGCAAAAGATCAGTACGACCTCCACATAAAGATAATGTTTGCATGCAAGATCCACTCAAATTCCTAATCAAAAGGCATAACAATCACATCCAAGTACATTCACAAAGCTTCCAAGAGTTTCTGCAAAAAATTTCTTGTATTCAATATTCTCAGAGCCAAACATCCCTTTACAAATGAGAGAGCATCTCAATATATAGGTCTCTCAAGTACATAAAAGTTAGATTAAAAAAAATCAATGGTCAAGATCATAAGATAAGATCGATATAATCTACGACTAAGATTATTTGGATACATCATACACAGATCAACTTAATAATAAAGGGGGGCACATCACTAAAAATGCCCAAGGAGGGGGCGCACCACATAAAGATGACAAATAATCATAAGATAGCATATGGTGGGGTTAGCGGGTTATAATATCCTTCACTAGCATGGCCCCATGGCACAATAACAAGATGTGATCATCAATAATATCATGAAGTGATCAAAATCACTAAGACACCCCCCTCAAAACTACATCAAAACAAACTCAGAATGAAGAAATCAACGACTTGTGGACCCCATGTAGAGTGAAGCTAATGCCAAATGATGGAAGTGACCCCAACATCATGCCTCAAACTAATTCAATGACATTTCGTTGTCTCATTTTCCCAAATCAATTTCTCAATAGCCATTTTTATCATCAAAATGTTGCCTTGGGAACATAAAACTGCCAATATATCATTGGGGACCAAAATTTGAAGCCAACTAATTGCACAAATGGGTCTGGCACCTTAACAATATGGTACAATCGACTGGCTACACCCCATGTTTCCCTCTCTCACCATCATCTGCAATGCATTTTATTTTGATTTCCCAAGGCCAAACTGTTGCAAAATTCCTGAAACTGGAAACCGACTGCACCAATAGACTCAAAATGTCCAAATCAACTAGGAATGAGTACTCATACGCCATATGTCCATGACAAAGGTACGCTAGAGGCCCCGTCTATGTCAAAACAATAGTAATAATAAAGCCTGTAAATATTGATAATCATGAAAATAACACAAGCCATCATAGTAAAACACCATCTAAAGCATATGTATATTTTATTAACTTTCTAGCCTCGAAGAGCAGCTGGCCTAGAAAGCCTTCTGGGCTCTAGAAAATGACTAAGGCCTAGCCTCGCTGCCAGCGAGCATCCATAGCCCCGACGGGTTTTCCTCACCTTGTTTCCCTGTGGGGGAAAATGATTCGTACATCATGCAATGGATGAGTGTTCATCTCCTGGCAACTGACTAATTTTACTTTTATTTGCAGTAGTGTCTAAAGACACTTTTGTTTTGTTGGTTGAGCATCCACTTAGAATAACTTTAAGCTCTGATGCCTTAGTGTCTAGAAACAATTTTGGTAAGACCACTTGTGTTCAAGAACTAGAAGGTAGACCACCCCTGTGACAAGAATTGCATAAACCAACATCGAGACACAAATTAAACATGGAGACCTGTTCCAGTGAAGGTGGGGGAGAAATCCTAGATGTCACTAGTCAAGTTACAAGTCAGGGTTAAACTAGAATAAGGGAAATATAACAAATGGGTGGAGACAGTGAATATTGTTCCATGACTAGCAAGTTGTCATGTCCCCATCCCAATAGGTCTACTAGTTGACAATGTTTCACCCACCTATTAGTTCCCTAGGTTGGGGGAGGAGGCATTAAATATTTCAATAAGGGAGCTATGGGACCTAAGAGAACTTTAGTTTATCATTTAAATAATAATTATGAAGAAAATAAAGTGACGTTACATCATAAGGACATTTGGAGGTCCATGGAGGCCTTGGGAGGCTAGATTCTTCCTTACACCTGTCATGACTTAACCCCAAATTGGAAATTATGAGTGATGGAATGTCTTGGAAGGTGAAGAGTTGTATAATGGCATATCATGAGCCCAAGAATTCGAATGGGTGAGTAGGATTAACTCCCCATAGAAGAGGAAGAGTCTAGGAAGAAACTAGGTGCCATGTGGAGCTAGATTACCTAAGTTTTATGACAACAATGATGGAAGATTCTATGACAAGTCAGACCTGATTGCAGACCTATGACAATCTAACATGTCAGGGCTAAAAATAGCCTCCAAGAGGTCGCACTTAAGACTAGGTGGCATCCATTCGAATTTGGAGGAAGATGAAGAGTTGAGGAGAAGGACAAGTGGCATGGAGGTTACTGAACATCAAGGATGAGTTGGAGGAAGCCTATGGGAGTGAATTCGACCTTGGAGGACCTTTGGAGGATTAAAAAAATATGTCATGATGAATGGAAATGCATTTTGATCATTTGTAATTTTTCCTTTGGCATTTTGGAGAGCATTAGCTTGTCCATTGCACAGTGAGTGCACACTTACCCTGCCAGTGAACCAATTTCGAGAGAGTGAGATTATCATCCAAGTTAGCTATGGGAGAGGCCACCCTGACCCTCTCATTTGGAGCTTCATGGAGTGTTTTTTCTGCATATAAGAGGCTGGTACAGTTCGTGATCCATCTCTCCTCCCATTCTCTCAATTCCCACTTCCATATTTCCATGTTTTTCTATGAAGGCACACTTGTGTGAATGGTGGTTGTGCCCCATTGAGTTCAGTTGATGCCCAAGAATGTGTGAATGATTCATGGATCTGTAATATGTCTCTCATCTTCTCTATAAGTCGAAATCAGAAGAAATGCATATGCAAATGTCCATATTTCCAAGCTTTGTCGTGACTAGTTTCCATGTGATGATTTCAATGTAATGATTTCAATGGTCTATATTGATCTTGCTCTGTTAGTGAGCTATTGTAATGATTTCAATGGTCTATATTGATCTTGCTCTGTTCTGAACCATTATATGCACCAAATATGAGTCGAAGTTGAAGCTTTAATCCTCTGTTTCAAAACTCTTAACCACACCAAATGACAGTAAATGAAGTCTAATTACAGTCCCCATACTTTGTTTGACAATTTGGGGGGTTGCATAGGAGTTGGAGAGCCATTTCTTCCCACACCCTAGGGGGAATTGCATCATAAATTGCTAGTAATTTAACCCTTTTTCCATCATGCCCAAATCAAGTTGTAGATGTTTATGCCCTATCATAAAACTATCAGAGAGTCCATTAAAGAGTTATAAGACTCCCCACATCAATTCATATCAAATTCAAGACCCTCTTGTGCCATTCGAATCCCCTAGAGTCAAGACTAGTTAAGACTATTTTTCCAAAATTCTGCCTTTGTTGGGAATTTTCGAATTGGGACATTACAAGTGGTATCAGAGCCTGAGCTTGGAACCTGTTAGAGCTATTTATTCATGTTTTTTTTTATCTTGACCTCCCTCCATTAGAAATTGAGACTGGAGACCTTAACAGTGAAAAAGGAGGAAGTGGAGAAGTTAGTTCTTTTTACAAGGAGATTAAGGAAAAACTAGGACTGGGAGATATGGATAATAAAGAGAACAATGAGGACCTTAAGACATTCATTCAATCATCTCTTGAAGGCATGACCAAACATTTTATGTAAGGATTTGAATTGTTTTCTAGCCAACTTAGGAGCAAGTCAACACCCGAGAGTAGTAGTAGTACACCCCATGATGAGAGGAAGACCCATGGGGAAGCCATTTTTTCAAAGATTGGACCTCATAACCAACCCCATGATGAGAGGAATACCCATGGGGAAGCCATTTTTTCAAAGATTGGACCTCATCACTGACCCCATGAGTTCAAAAATCAGCATGGACTTGCAATTCCTAAGGTTTTAGAGTCCAAAGGTTCTTACACCACCTATGATGTTAGAGAAGCAACAAATGATTGGCATCAATTAAGTGATAAATGTAGGAAAGTCCTACCTTTTGATCAGTTCTTTAGAGCTTCTCTTCAATTCAAGCGAGGAAATGGGAATAGGGAACCTCTTATTAATCATGAATTAAAATACACCATGGGAAAAGTAATTGTTTCTTCCTTTGATGGTTCCTCACAAATGTCTTATAGTGCTTGGTTGCAAAAAATAGTTTAGATTTTCAATTGAATCCTATGGTTGAAGAAGATGCATTGAAAATGGCCATTCTACATCTTGAAGGGAAAGCTAGTGATTGGTGGTTCTATGGTCTTAGAATCTTGGGACATGATCAGATTTTATCGTATGAGGGATTCTCTAATGCATTGATGGAGAGATTTGAAAGGAAAGACCTTGAACTTCCTTTTAAAGAACTAGCGCAATTGAAGCAAGTAGGAACTCCTTAAGCATATATATTAGAATTTGAAAATCGTTCAGTAATGGTTTCTGATGTATCTATGGCTAGGTTGGTTTTATTGTTTACTGAAGGATTGACAGAACCTTTGAGAGGGCTAGTGAAAGCCCACAAGCCAACCACATTGAAGGATGCCATGAATTTGACAAAGGTTTTGCATAATGTATTGCCAAGAACCAAATATCCTCCCAAGCTTAATTTCTCTTTCAAATTCAAGGAAGGTAAGAAACCTTGGCAAAAGGACTCCTCTACCAAAAAAAATAAAGGAGGACCAAGCAAAGAAGAACATAGAACAAAGAAGCTATGTTTTACATGCCAACAACCTTGGGTTCCAGGACATAAATGTGCCAGGGGGAAGGCACACTACATTGAAGTTTTTTTTGAAGATGATGAAGAGGAGAGGGAGGAAGAAGCACAACTTGCAGCCCAAGATGAAGGGTATGAAACAACAAAAGAAGAGCACCCCACTCTTGATATAGGAAAAATTGCAGAACTCCCGGGTGTAGCTAGATTCCACACCTTGAGGCTCAAGGGCAGCATACAAGGCCAAAAGTTCATGGTTCTAATGGATGGTGGAGCCACTCACAACTTCATAAATACAGCCTTAGTGGAGAGGAGAAAGTTACAAGCTGAAACTTTTGATGGTTTCATAGTCATCATTCCAAGTAACAATTCTATGGATTACAATAAATAGGTTCCAAAGCTTCAAGTTACTCTAGGAAATCATACTGTGACTAGCAATTTTTGTATAGTGAATGTGGCTGATACAAATGTGGATTTTGGAGTACAATGGTTGTATTCTTTGGGGGAGCAAACATTGAACTATCAAGTCCCTGAAATAAGGTTCAAAAATTCGGAAGGAAAACCCATCTTGTTGAGGGGAATGCACACTTACCCGAATCAAGTGGTGTCCTCTCACAGCATGAGGTCTATCTTGAGGCATGGAGACATAGAATGGGTTGTTGAATGTTTGATTACATATTCTAAATGCCACTTCAATATTTCCAAGCGTCCTAAGGAGATAGAGAAACTATTGAGTAAGTGAGAAGGTTTTTGGAGACCTTCCCCCAGGAAGACCACTAGATAGAGGGGTGGAGCATATCATTGAGTTAGAGATAGGAACAAAACCTATCAAAATGTAGCCCTATATACACCCCAAAAGGATTCAAGATGATATTTAAGAGGCCATTAAAGAACTATTGGAGTTTGGTCTCATTAGACCTAGTTCTAGCACATTTGCTTCTTCAATTGTTATCAAAAGAAAAAACATGGAACCTTGAGAATGTGCATTGATTTCAGAGCATTAAACAAGAAGACAATAAAGAATAGATACCCCATCCCAAGGATTGATGAACTCATGAATGAGCTCCATGGGGCCAAGTTCTTCTCAAAGATTGATCTTAGATCTCGTTATCATCAAATTTGAATGAGAGAAGAAGACATACCAAATACTGCTTTTAGATGCCACTATGGTCACTTTGAGTTTGTTGCCATGCCCTTTGGCTTAAAAAATGCACTTGCCACATTCCAATCATGTATGAACAATATATTCATAAGCAAATTTGTAATTTTGTACTATTTTTGTTTGATGACATTCTTATTTACAGTAAAACTTGGAAGGAACATTTGCATCATCTAGAAGAGGTATTAAAAATTCTGCATCATCAATCTTTTTTTGCTAAGATATACAAATGTGAGTTTGGCTTGAGAGTGTTGACTAGATTGTCATTGATGCCAACAGGTGTGTGTCAGTGTGTCTTGGTGCCCCTTGAGGAACCTCTGAGGGTTGAGTAAGTCTCAGTGTCAAAGGAGACCTTTTAACTTTGTCCAAGCCCAAGTCTGAATCCCTTGGAGCCCTTGGGACAATGGAAAAAGCCCTGAACACCCTGTAGAGTGGTTAAGTACCCCCAATTTGGTTCGATGGTTCCCCAGTTGTGTCATTGGTTCCCTAGCACCAGAGTCCGAATGACCCTTTCAGTGGTCATTTGTGTGTTATAGAGGTCATGGTACCCTAGGAGAAGCCTAGGCACTCCCACTCCTTGATGGTCTTGTTTATGAAGTTGTGGTAACTGAACTAAAGTCCTTAAAACCATTACCTTTGGTCCTCTAGCCTACATCTAGCCTATCATTACATAATGATACCTTTGTACTTTTACACCAGCCCTTAAATCCCACAAGGTTCATTAAACCCTTAACCCTAAAAATAATAAGACCACTAATTAAATATTATATTAAACCTAATATTTAAATAATTAAAACAAGTTTTTATAATTAAAAAACTTTAAAAGTATTTAAAACAAAATGTGTCACAATTAAAAGAATTAAAATATTAAATCTAATATGTTTTTTTAATTAACAACCACCCCCTAATGTCTACCCCTCTAAAAGGTTAAAACAATTTTTTTAATATAAAAAAAAGGACTTAATTTCACCTTTAAAGGTCAACACCTTTCAATAATAAAATGATAAAACAGTTTAAAGATTTAAACAATTCTATATTTAATAAATAAGCCCTTTAAAGTAGGGTCCTTTTAAGTGACATGGGATAACTTTTTTAATTTATTAAAACCTCTTATTCTTACCTAGAAGTCGGCCATAGTTAGTGGTTAAACTTTAAAACATTTTTAATTAAATAAAAGGACTTGACTTGTCATAGAAGTCGGCCCCATCCTCTCCATCAACGTGTATAAATACACTTGCTTTTGGTTACTTAATAGATATAAAAAACTCTATGATCTATCTGAGGAATTTTGGAAGCACAGGAGGTCTGTGATTTTTAGCAGGTCAGTGAATTTCGGAAATAAACAGCAGTTACAACAGACCTAAGTTTTGACTTTTTAGTGGCCCTTCTTTTCATTTGCTTGACTAATATTTCGAGTGGTGCAGCTGAGGAATTTCGTTGGTCTGTCATAAAATCCGCAGGCAACAGAGACCCATTTTTCCACAGTGGCAGTAGACCCAAATTTTTCCAAAGTTACATTTATTTTTAGTGTTATGGACTGAGTTTTCATGGGAATAATTTGCAGCAGCAAAGAATACTAAATCTTTTTGGGGCATCCAAAGGCAGTATGGTGACAGTGAAGGCATCCGAATCTTTGATGGAGGCACCTAAGACTTGGTTCTAAAATTGTTGTTGGTTACTTAAGAAGAACAGTCCAAGGATGAAATTCGTGGGTGGTAGCAAACCGAGTTTCTTCCACAGAGACATATTTTCTGGATTTGACAAAACAATCCACAATCCTGACTTTATCTACTGCATTGTTCAAGCCCGAGTTTTCCAAGGGAAGAACAGTCCGATTTTTTTGGGGGGGAAGAATATACAATCTTGCACCCATTTTATCAGAGCTTGAGGATGGTTTTTGCACAGACGTTTAAGAGTTAAGTTCCGAGCTTTCAAGGTTTGTTCAAAGTCTCTTGGGTGCTCAACATTGCTTTTGCCTTCATTCGTCAAATCCGAGCCTTCTATTCCTCGGGGACAAGTACAGCATGTGTGTAAGAAATTTTGGGGTCATCTACAGCAAAACAAGGTATGCATGAACAATTACATATGGCGAAAGAGTGAGGTTGACTACACAGTTCAAGGTATGATTATTAGTGATGTATTGATGCATATAGCATGTGGTGAATGTGAACAAATATATGAATATACAGTGACATGTAGTAGCATGTGTATGTGATAAACAATGAGGAATTTGCAATGATCCTAAGTGTACAGTAGTATAAGTATACAGGTGATGTGATGCCATAATACATGACCCTGATATGATGATGAACATGCATGCTTTGATGTGATGACACATGCCCTTATGATAACAAGGATATGAAGATGAACATGCATGCTATGGTGTGATGACAATCTTCTATGCACTATGATGTATACTTGATACATTATGATGATGATGTGATGATGCATGTTATGATGTACATTCACTCCTACACTTTATGATGATGATGCATATCCTATGATGACATGTTCAAGAGACTGATGTTTCACAGACCTTGTTGATAAAGCAATCTCCTTGATGATGAAGTGTATGATGATGATGAGATGAGTAGATCTTGATGATGACATGTTCAGACCTTGATGCTTGATGACCTGACAGTAACCAGCAGTGTTGATGAGCAGCTTGACCAGCAATATTGATGTTTGATATGACAGTGTGGGCAAAAAGATGATGTGACAGTATTAACTACAGGGATGATTTGACAGTGACTAGAGTGCAGAGATTATCAGCAGTAGAGTTTGGTGTGTGACAGGTCCACAGGTTCGACAATCTTCTTCTTATCAGGGTGGCAAGACAGGGCAAAGAAAGGAGGTCGTAGCCTCCTTCCGGTGGAAGCCGAAAAACTAGGGAGTGGCAGCTTCCTTCAGGTCATAGCCTGTAAATCAGGGGGTCGTAGCCTCCTTCCAGTTGAAGTTGGAAAATTGAAGTCTATATAATAAGGGAGTTGTTCCTTCCTTCCAGTTATTTCTGGAAAACTATTTTTAAAAAGTCTTCCATGGTTTTACCCCCAGAACTTGCGTTTCCACGTTAAAACTATTGTGTACTGTGCATCTTGTTATCTTTATACACATTGATGATGTGCTGTGATTGATGATCAGCAACCTACTTTTGATTAAAGTTTTAAATAGTACAAATACTGATTCACCCCCCTCTTAGTATTTCAACAATTGGAATCAGAGCAGGTTCCTTCAAAACAGACTAACCGCTGGAAGGTAATCATGGGGGAATTCGCTAAACAAAGCAAATCTGGAACACCCTTGTTTGATGGGAGCAACTATGCATTCTAGAGTATAAGAATGAGAGCCTTTATAGAAGCTCAATAAATCGAAATATGGCAGAGTATCAAGAATGGGTACAAAGTACCAAAGACCGTGCCAACTGATGCAGGTGAGCTGGCTCAATACAACAACAACTCAAGGGCCAGAAATCATCTTCTAAGTGCAGGTGAGCTGGCTCAATACAACAACAACTCAAGGGCCAGAAATCATCTTCTAAGTGCTATAGACGAATCTGTATTCAACAAAGTGATGAACTGTCCCTCTGCAAAAGAAATGTGGGACAAACTCCAAACCACATATGAAGGAGACAACAAAGTTAAAGAAGCCAAAATTTAGACTTACAGGGGACAATTCGAACAGCTAAGAATGAATGAAGACAAAGACATAGCAGCCTATATTCTTCGGGTTGATCAGCTCATGAACACCATTAGAGGTTTGGGAGAAGAGGTTGAGGAGACTATAGTTGTTCGGAAAATTCTAAGAACTCTTCCCAAAAGGTTCAACCCCAAGATCTCTGCTTTAGAAGAAAGAACAGATCTAGATACTATGAAAGTGGATCAACTGCATGGGACTTTAGTAGCTTACGAAATGAGAATTGAAGATGAAGATACATCAAGAAAGGAAGCAACATTCAAGGTCTCCTCCAAACAAGTTGGGAAGAACAAATCAATGAAAGACAAACAAACAAGTGATGAATCTGATGATGAAGAAATAGCCAACTTTGTTGGGAAATTAAAGAGAGGCACTAGAAAATACAAAGGTAAGTTACCTCTTAAATGTTTTTCATGTGGAAAGATAGGTCATTTTGCTTCTAAATGTCCATATGAAAAGAACTCAGATGGTGAAGAGGATGATAGTTTTAAACCCTACAAGAAGTACAATAATTACAAGAATAAGAGTAGAAGAAAGTTTGCAAAGAAGAAAATTCTCTACACAAAAAGAGACAATGGCTCATCCAGTGGTGACTCCGATAGTGACAGTGATTCTGATGATGACGATGAACCAGACAAGGTACTCTTTATGGAAATAAGCTCGGATAAGGATCATAATAGTAAGGAAGAATTTGAAGATGAAGGAGAAGTAGATCTTGAGGCAGAACTTGTAAGCGCCTTGAAAGAGCTGAAGAAAGTCAGGAAGGAAAATAGATTGCTTAAGGAAGAGGAACAACGGTTTGAACAAACCATTGTCGACTTGAAGACCAAACTAGAAGAAGCCAAACGAGTTGAAGACTCTCTCACTGAACAACTAATGACAAATATAAGAGAAAAGGAGAATCGTGAGGCTGAGATAGTATCTCTGAAGAACAAATTGCAGACGAAAAATATTGCAAAGGGTTATGAAAATAGCTCCAAGGTTCTAGAACAAATCATCAGCAATCAAAAGTCATTCTTCGACAAGACCGGTATAGGATACAAGCAGAATACAAGTGAAGCCTCAAGCTCAATGTTGACAGATAACGAAAAGAAGCCAAGAAGGTATGCAGAATTTGTCAAGGACTACAAGAATGAAGAAGAGATCGAACGTTAGCCAGAACAACCTGTATCAAAAGAAAGGCCAGCAAAAAGACCATATCTCAGAAAAGCACCTCCTCCATATATTCTTAGGCATGGATACTTCTTTTATGGGCATTGCTTTACATGTGGAATATTTGGACACAAAGCTGTAAACTATTTTCAAAGAAGAAACTTTGAGACAAGGAATAACCTTGCAAGCCTCAGACGACCATAGTACAACAACAGATTTGATCCCTTGAGATCAGAAATAGAATTTTACAAGTGTAACAACTTTTGGACATATAGCCTGAAATTTCAAAATGAGGATACCAACAGTAAGAAAGGAGGACATTCCCAACAAGGTATGGATTAAACACAATAATAACAATTACGAATGTGGTATTGCTCTTCAAGCTCAGAATCACGGCTCTGGAAAATGGTATGTTGATAGCGGTTGCTCCAAGCATATGACAGGTGACAAAAATGCTTTCGTCAATATTGAAAAGGATAAAGGATTTGTATCGTTTGGAAATAACAATTCAGCAAAAGTATTGGGAAAGGGCACAGTAAAGCTCGAAAGTAAAAACTCCTTGCCTAAAAATGTCTTGCTTGTAGATAACATGAAACATAATCTGCTAAGCGTCAGTCATATGTGTGATCAAGGACAAGAACTCATCTTCAACTCAAAAGGATGTAAAATAAGAAAGCAAGGATCAAGGAAGTTAGTAGCCACAGCCACTAGGAATCCAAACAACATATACGTGTTAGATGAGATTGAGTCCAAAAAATGTCACTTGGGAAAAGAAGATGAAAGCTGGCTTTGGCACAGAAGAATGGGGCATATACATTTTGACAATTTGGTCAAAATCTACAAAAACCAAGCAGCTCGAAATATGTCGAAAGTCACAAAACCTACTAACTCTGTATGTGAACAGTGTCAACATGGAAAACAAACAAGAGTGCATTTTAAGATGAAAGAGCATTCTTCTACAAAACCTTTGGAGCTTGTTCACACTGAGCTATGTGGACCAACCAAAAGCAAAGGATTGAATGGTGAAAAATACTTCATGCTACTCATTGATGACTATACCAGGATGACATGGGTATGTCTTCTCAACAGGAAATCAAAAGCATTTGTATGTTTCAAAATGTTCAAGGAACTGGTCGAGAATGAAACAGGGTCACGAATCAAGTGTCTTAGATCTGACAACGGTGGAGAATTCACTTTTGATGAATTCAACAAGTACTGTGAAGAGCATGAATAAAGAGACAATTTTCAGTAGCCAGAACACCTTAGCAAAATGGAGTTGTTGAAAGAAATAAGAGATCAGTAATGGAGATGGCTCAAACCATGTTGAATGAATCCAAGTTAAATGACAAATTTTGGGGACACGTAGTTCATACAGCAGTACACATCTTAAACAGAGGATTACTCAGAAACAAAAATGATAAAATCCCTATGAGCTATGGATCGGAAGAGCAGGAAGTGTACAACACTTCAGAATCTTTGGAAGCAAGTGTTACATCAAAAGAGAAGATAAGAAGATTGGAAAATTTGACTCTCGAGTAGATGATGGCATATTTGTTGGATATTCATCCAAGAGGAAAGCTTACAAATGCTACAATATCAGATTAGACAAAGTGATTGAAAGCATTAATGTGAAGATAGTTGAAGGAAGACTAACATCATCCAGAGAAGACTCAGAAGAATCAGACGATGAAGAAGAGAAAGGTTCCAAGAAAAGAGGTGTGAAGAAAATTAAACTGGAAGAACAACCAGATTAGGATGAAGAGCAACTCACGGAAGATGAAGAACTGAATCAACCAACTATCGAACAAGAAGAACAAAAAGATCATCTATCACCTATGAACTGGTACCAGAAGAATCATCCATCAAATCAGATTATTGGTGATAAGGATGCCGGAATAGGAACCAGAAGAAGACAATACGGAAGAAATGAGCAGGTAGACTTCTCTCTTTTGTCTACAACTGAACCTGGAACTTTTGCAGAGGCCAGTACAAATGAACAATGGGTTAAAGCTATGGAAGAAGAACTAGATCAAATCGAGAAGAATGGAACTTGGGAACTTGTTCCGAGACCACGTAACAAAAATGTTATTGGCACAAAATGGGTTTTCAGAAACAAAATGAATGAAGATGGACAGGTAATCAGAAACAAGGCTCGATTGGTTTGTAAGGGTTATGCTCAGATCGAAGGAATAGACTTTGAAGAAACATATGCACCAGTTGCCAGAATGGAAGCTATCAGAATGATATTGGCCTACGCTTGCTCCAAAGACATCAAAGTGTATCAGATGGATGTAAAATCAGCCTTTCTAAATGGGGAATTGGAAGAAGTCTATATCAAACAACCAGAAGGATTTCAACTTTCAGAAAATGAGGACTATGTATGTAGGCTCAAAAGGGCCTTATATGGACTAAAGCAAGCTCCAAGAGCTTGGTACTCCAGATTGGACAGGTACTTACTACAACAAAACTTTAAGAGGGGAAGTGCAGATAGCAATTTGTACATCAAACAAGACAATGATAGCATACTCATCATTGAAGTTTATGTTGATGATATCATATTTGGAAGTGATGATGATTCACTGAGTCAACAATTTGCTAAGGACATGCAAAAAGAGTTTGAAATGTCATTACTCGATGAATTGACCTTCTTCTTGGGACTCCAGATATCTCAAAGAACAGAAGGCATTTTTATTACCCAGAAAAATTACATTAAGGAGATGTTGAAGAAATTCCAGATGGAAGACTGTAAACCTGTGAGTACCCTTATGATCACCGGTTGTAAGTTAAGCAAAGATGATGAATCTAAGGAAGTTGATCAAAGGCTCTATAGGTCAATGATTGGTAGTCTACTATATGTAATTGCCTCCAGACCAGATGTGATGCAAGCCATTGGACAAGTTGCAAGATTTCAAGCTGCCCCAAAGGAAACTCACATTATAGCAGTTAAAAAGATCTTCAGGTATCTCAAAGGAACTTTGGATTTTGGACTTTGGTATCCAAAAGGGAATGATCTGACATTGATAGCATATTCAGACGCAGATTGGGCAAGATGTGTTGACGATAGAAAAAGCACTAGTGGAATAGATTTCTTTTTAGGTGGTTGTCTGGTATCTTGGTCAAGCAAGAAGTAGTCTTCAGTATCCTTATCAACCGCAGAAGCAGAATATATAGCAGCAGCAGCTTGTTGTACTCAGATTATTTGGATGAAGCAAACCTTGCAAGACATACACATGACACGTAATGAGCCAATTCCTATTTTATGTGACAATACGAGTGCTATCAGTATCTCCAAGAATCCAATTATGCATTCCAAGACCAAGCACATTCCAATCAAGTTTCACTTTCTTCGAGAACAGGTCATAGAAAAGAATATCAAGTTGGAATATATTGGGACAAAAGAACAAGTTGCAGACATTTTTACTAAGCCTCTCCCAAGAGAGACTTTTGAGTACCTTAGATAAAAATTGGGAGTCATACTATCTCCTAATTGAATTCATCTGTCTTCAACAACACTACAATATGACAGGGGGAGCATGGTAGAAGAACCCTTTTCCATTGATGCCAAAGGGGGAGAAAAAGTTGAACAAGGTAGGTAAAAGAAGCATGATCTAAGGGGGAGATTTGTGGACAAAGGAAGCTCATTCGAAGGGGGAGCTTTGGAGTTGTCATCAATGACAAAGGGGGATATTGTTGACTAGATTGTCATTTATGCCAACAGGTGTGTGTTAGTGTGTCTTGGTGCCCCTTGAGGAGCCTATGAGGGTTGCATAAGTGTCAGTGTCAAAGGAGACCTTTTAACTTTGTCCAAGCCCAAGTCTGAAGCCCTTGGAGCCCTTGGGACAATGGCAAAATCCCTGAACACCCTGTAGAGTGGTTAAGTACCCCCAATTTGGTTCGATGGTTACCCAGTTGTGTCATTGGTTCCCCAGCACCAGAGTCTGAATGACCCTTTCAGTGGTCATTTTCATGTTATAGAGGTCATGGTACCCTAGGAGAAGCCTAGGCACTCCCACACCTTGATGGTCTTATTTATGAAGTTGTGGTAACTGAACTAAAGTCCTTAAAACCATTACCTTTGGTCCTCTAGCCTACATCTAGCCTATCATTACATAATGATACCTTTGTACTTTTACACCAGCCCTTAAATCCCACAAAGTTCATTAAACCCTTAAACCTAAAAATAATAAGACCACTAATTAAATATTATATTAAACCTAATATTTAAATAATTAAAACAAGTTTTTATAATTAAAAAAATTTAAAAGTGTTTAAAACAAAATGCGTCACAATTAAAAGAATTAAAATATTAAATCTAATATGTTTTTTTAATTAACAACCACCCCCTAATGTCTACCCCTCTAAAAGGTTAAAACAATTTTTTTAATATAAAAAAAAGGACTTAACTTCACCTTTAAAGGTCAACACCTTTCAATAATAAAATGATAAAACAATTTAAAGATTTAAACAATTCTATATTTAATAAGTAAGCCCTTTAAAGTAGGGTCCTTTTTAAGTGACATGGGATAACTTTTTTAATTTATTAAAACCTCTTTTTCTTACCTAGAAGTCGGCCATAGTTAGTGGTTAAACTTTAAAACATTTTTAATTAAATAAAAGGACTTGACTTGTCATAGAAGTCGGCCCCATCCTCTCCATCAACGTGTATAAATACACTTGCTTTTGGTCACTTAACAGATATAAAAAACTCTATGATCTGTTTGAGGAATTTTGGAAGCAGCAGGAGGTCTCTGATTTTTAGCAGGTCTGTGAATTTCGGAAATAAACAGCAGTTACAGTATACCTAAGTTTTGACTTTTTAGTGGCCCTTCTTTTCATTTGCTTGACTAATATTTTGAGTGGTGTAGCTGAGGAATTTCACTGGTTTTGTCTGAGGAATTTCGCTGGTCTGTCATAAAATCCACAGGCAACAGAGACCCATTTTTCCACAGTGGCAGCAGACCCGAATTTTTCTAGAGTTACATTTTTTTTTAGTGTTTTGGACTAAGTTTTCATGGGAATAATTTGCAACAGCAAAGAATACTAAATATTTTTGGGGCATCCAAAGGCAGTATGGTGACAGTGAAGGCATCCGAATATTTGATGGAGGCACCTAAGACCTGATTCTAAAATTGTTCTTGGTTACTCAAGAAGAACATTCTGAGGGTGAAATTCGTGGGTGGTAGCAGACCGAGTTTCTTCCACAGAGATATATTTTCTGGATTTGACAAAACAATCCACAATCCTGACTTTATCTACTGCATTGTTCAAGCCCGAGTTTTCCAAGGGAAGAACAGTCCAATTTTTTTGGGGGGGAAGAATATATAGTCTTGCACCCATTTTATCAGAGCTTGAGGATGGTTTTTGCATAGACGTTGAAGAGTTAAGTTCCGAGCTTTCAAGGTTTGTTCAAAGTCTCTTGTGTGCTCAACATTGCTTCTACCTTCATTCGTCAAATTCGAGCCTTCTATTCCTCGGGGACAAGTACAGCATGTGTAACAACTTTTGGGGTCATCTACAACAAAACAAGGTATGCATGAACAGTTACGTATGGTGAAAGAGTGAGGTTGACTACACAGTTCAAGGTATGATTATTAGTGATATATTGATGCATACAGCATGTGGTGAATGTGAACAGATATCTGAATATACAGTGACATGTAGTAGCATGTGTATGTGATAAACAATGAGGAATTTGCAATGATCCTAAGTGTACAGTAGTATATGTATACATGTGATGTGATGCCATAATACATGACCCTGATATGATGATGAACATGCATGCTTTGATGTGATGACACATGCCCTTATGATAACAAGGATATGAAGATGAACATGCATGCTATGGTGTGATGACAATCTTCTATGCACTATGATGTATACTTGATACATTATGATGATGATGTGATGATGCATGTTATGATGTACATTCACTCCTACACTTTATGATGATGATGCATATCCTATGATGACATGTTCAAGAGACTGATGTTTCACAGATCTTGTTGATAAAGCAATCTCCTTGATGATGAAGTGTATGATGATGATGAGATGAGTAGATCTTGATGATGACATGTTCAGACCTTGATGCTTGATGACTTGACAGTAACCAGCAGTGTTGATGAGCAGCTTGACCAGCAGTATTGATGTTTGATATGACAATGTGGGCAGAAAGATGATGTGACAGTATTAACTACAGGGATGATTTGACAGTGACTAGAGTGCAGAGATTATCAGCAGCAGAGTTTGGTGTGTGACAGGTCCACAAGTTCGACAATCTTCTTCTTATCAGGGTGGCAGGATGTGGCAAGGAAAGGAGGTCATAGCCTCCTTTCGGTGGAAGCCGAAAAACTAGGGAGTGGCAGCTTCCTTCAGGTCGTATCTTGTAAATCAGGGGGTCATAGCCTCCTTCCAGTTGAAGTTGGAAAATTGAAGTCTATATAATAAGGGAGTTGTTCCTTCCTTCCAGTTATTTCTGGAAAACTATTTTTAAAAATTCTTCCGTGGTTTTACCCCCAGAACTTGGGTTTCCACGTTAAAACTATTGTGTACTATGCATCTTGTTATCTTTATACACATTGATGATGTGCTGTGATTGGTGATCAGCAACCTGATTTTGATTAAAGTTTTAAATAGTACAAATACTGATTCACCCCCCTCTCAGTATTTCAACAGAGAGAGCTCTTGTATCTTGGACACATAATTGGTCAAGATAATTTGAAGGTGAATATGGAGAAAATAAGAGCCATTTTAGAGTGGCCTCGTCCCAAAATTCTCACTTAATTAAGAGGATTCATTGGAATTTGCACCTACTATAGAAAGTTTGTGAAGGGGTTCTCCCAACTCACTTCACTTCCCACTGATTTGACAAAGAAAGATGATTTCCAATGGAATGAAGGGTCTGAAAAAGCTTTCCAAAGAATGAAGGAGGTAATTAGCAAATGTCATGTTCTAGCCTTACCTGATTTTTCTAAACCATTTGTCTTGGAATGTGATGCATCAAGAGAAGGCATTGGAGCAATCCTAAAACAAGGACAACACCCAATAAATTTTGAGAGTAGGAATCTATAACCATATTAGAAGGTCTTCTCCATTTATGATAAAAAAAATGTTAGCCATCATGCATGCTTTGATCAAGTTGAGGAAATACTTGGTGGGAAACAAATTTGTGGTCAAAACTGACCTTAACAACTTAATGTACTTCCTCACACAAAATGATCTAAATGAAAGGAAACAAAAGTTGGTGAGTAAGATTCAAGCATTTTACTTTGATATTGAATATGTGAAGGGAAAAATAATGTGGTAGTTGATTCCTTATCTAGAAGACCTTCTATTTCTCTAATGGATGTAGCAGAAAATTGGAAAACCACATTAGAGGTAGAGTATGCCAAGGATACATTTTATTGTGAAATTTTTGGTAGGAATAACCATGATGACAGGTATAAGGTGCTGGAAGGAATCATCTACTACAAAGATATAATCTATTTGGTCCCTAATTCAAGTTTGAAGGAGGAAATTTTAAAGAAAGCTTGTGATTCTACTCTAGCAGGTTACCTCGGTTTCTTCAAAACATACCGAATGTTGAGGGAAATATTCTCATGGAAAGGGTTGAAGGATGATGTTCTGAAGTATGTTAATGAATGCCCCACATGTCAACAAAATAAAGTGGTGCACACTCATCTAGCTGGTCTCTTACATCCCTTGCCTATTCCAGTACAAAAATGGGAGAGCATTTCCATGTACTTCATCACTGGTTTTCCCAAAGTATTTGGTAAGGATTGCATATTTGTGGTGGTGGATAGACTCATTAAATTTTCTCATTTCTTTGTTGTTACTGCCACTTTCACTGCTCCACAAGTGGCATAACTATTTTTTAAAGAAGTTTCATATTGCATGGGCTTCCTAGGAGCATTGTTAGTGACCGAGATAGCAGATTTTTTAGTGCATTTTGGCAAGAAATATTCAAAATGGTGGGGGGAAATTTGACACCTAGAACAAGCTATCATCCCCAAACTGATGGCCAAACAAAGAGGGTGAATCAATGGTTAGAAGGCTACTTAAGGAAATATGTTAGTGGGCAGCAAAAAACATGGATAAAATGGTTGCATTTGGGTGATTTTTGTTACAATACTACTTTCCATATGTCCATTGCCATGTCTTCTTTTAAAACACTTTATGGTTATGATGCATCCACTTTTATTGACCATATTTTTGGTGATAGTAGAGCTCCAAAGGCTAAGGATTGGATTGAAGAAAGTCACCAGAAACAATATGCAGACCAACATAGAATGGAGAGACAATTCCAAGTGAATGACTTGGTGTATTTGAGGTTACAACCCTACAAGCAAACCACCATAAAGGGTAAATGCTCAAAAAATCTCAAACCAAGGTTTTATGGTCCCTACAAAGTGATTCGAAAAGTTGGAGAAGTGGCCTACCAGTTGGAGCTTCCCATGAGAAGAAAAATTCACAATGTATTTCATGTTTCTTGTCTAAAGAAGGTTATAGGGCAACATATTTCAGTTTCAGATACTTTGCCACCTTTGGATGATGAAGGACAACTTGTTCTCATTCCAGACAAAATCTTGAGAACAAGGGAGAGAAGGCTACGAAGCATAACAATAAAATAATATTCGGTACAATGGAAGGATTTTCTTAGTGAAGAAACCACTTAGGAAGATGACGAAATTTTGCAACATCCAAACTTGACATTGCTTGACGATAAGCAATATTGGGTGGGGAGGATTGTCATGTCCCCATCCCAATAGGTCTAATAGTTGACGATGTTTCACCCACCTACTAGTTCCCTAGGTTAGGGGAGGAGGCATTAAATATTTCAATAAGGGAGATATGGGGCCCAAAAGAACATTACTTTATCATTTACACATTATTTTGGGTCATACAAAAAATAAATATGGAGAAAATAAAGTGGCATTACTTCATAAGGACATTTGGAGGTCCATGGAGGCCTTGGGTGGCTAGATTATTCCTTACACATGTCATGACTTAAACCCAAATTGGAAATTATGAGTGATGGAATGTTCTTGGAAGGTGAAGAGTTGTATAATGGCATATCATGCTCCCAAGGATTCAAATGGGTGAGTAGGAGTAAATCCCCATAGAAGAGGAAGAGTCTAGGAAGAAACTAAGTGCCATGTAGAGGTAGATTCCCTATCTTTTATGACAACAATAATGGAAGATTCTATGGCAACCTAGACCTGATTCTAGACTTATGAAAATATGACATGTCAGGGCTAAAAATATCCTCCAAGAGGTTGCACTTGGGACTAGGTGGCATCCATTCGAATTTGGAGGAAGATGAAGGGTTGAGGAGAAGGCCAAGTGGCATGGAGGTTACTAAACATCAAGGATGAGTTAGAGGAAGCCTATGGGAATGAATTCGACCTTGGAAGAAATTTGGAGGATTATAAAAATATCTCATGAGTAATGGAAATGGATTTTTATCATTTGTGAATTTTTTTTTGGCATTTTGGAGAGCATTAGCTTATCCATTGCACAGTGAGTGCACACTTACCCTGCTAGTGAGCCAATTTCGAGAGAGTGAGATTCTCATCCAAGTTGGATATGGGAGAGGGAACCCTAACCTCTCATTTGGAGCTTCATGGAGTGTTTTTTCTGTATATAGGAGGTTGCTACAGTTCGTGATCCATCTCTCCTCCCATTCTCTCAATTCCCACTTCCATATTTCCATGTTTTTCTATGAAGGCACACTTGTGTGAATGGTGGTTGTGCCCCATTGAGTTTAGTTGATGCCACAAGCATGGATGAATTATTCATGGATCTGTAATATGTCTCTCATCTTCTCTGTAAGTCGAAATTAGAAGAAATACATATGCAAATGTCCATATTTTGAAGCTTTGTTGTGACTAGTTTCCATATGATGATTTCCCACTTCAATGGAGTTGTATAGCTGATGTGTATTGCGACTTGGACCAATGTTATATGCTATTAGTGAGCTATTGTAATGTTGTCAATGGTCTATATTCATCTTGCTCCGTTCTGAACCATTATATGCACCATTTATGAGTCGAAGTTGAGCTTTTATGTGTCATATCCCTTGAGCAAATATCACTGAAATTATGCATTCGAATATGAAGCTTTAATCCTCTGTTGCAGTAGTCTGAACCACAAAAAATGATAGTAAATGAAGTCTAATTACAGTCCCTATACTCTGTTTGACAATTTGGGAGGGTTGCATAGGAGTTGGAGAGTCATTTCTGCCCACACCCTAGGGGGAATTGCATCATAAATTGCTAAGCAGGAGCACAAGGAGAGGAGAAGCACAAGAAATAATGTATTAAAACAAAACAAAACAAAACTTAAAACTAAGATATATTAATTTTATTAAACACTTTTTAGACCAAACCCTAAACCTACCAAAACCGACCTTAATTATAAAATTTATCAAATTAGAAAAAAACCAATATTATTTATACCTCACAACTGGGTGCAAATAGGAGTGAGATTCTTGTTCTCTTGAGGATGAACCTGCCTAAGAGGTTCAAAATGGATCTGACTCTTCAAATGCACCAGAATAAAAATTGCCCACCGCACAGAAGACTTATTTTTTCTAAAAAATTGCCGAAACCACCAAATAGTCCTGTGCTTTGCCAAAGCTAACCACCACATGATGAAAAAACATGAAAATTGTTTCACTGCACTCAGCATGACGATTGTCCGAGGGGAGATCAGGAGAACCAGGAAGGAGTTGGATGCGTTGTCCCATAAAGCATATAACCTACACAATGAATTAGCAAAAGAGATACGTGTTGACATGTGGATTAGTGTGGATGCTGGTACAGCGATCAAGGCTGAACGTGCACTAGAAACAACCACTAGAAAACAGTCTTTGAAATTTGATAAGCTGAGAACCAAACAACAACCCTCGCGTGAACCAATTAGTTGCGTTGTCAACCTGTGCAATGAGGAGCTCGATAAGAGCACGACTGATATACTCCAGAAGGGTCTGAACTTCACCCTCACTCCTCGCAAAATCCCACATGAAGAAATAATCTACACTATAGAGGACACAGTCAAAGGATTGCTGAATGACGAGGCAGAGGACATAAGTCATGAATGTGCCATAGTCTTGAAAAACGCCAAACCTTCGAGAAGCAACATCACAAAGGATGAATACACTGCGTTAAAAAAACTCAAGCACAAGAAAGGCGTGATGGTTCTAAAGGCTAATAAACGGAATGCTACGGTTGTTTTGAGAACCGAGGATTATCAAAAGAAAATGACCGAACATCTGGAGAGTGGGTGTTATAAGAAAGTCACCAAAGATCCATTAAAAAAGGTGATGAGGGAGGTTACCAAGGTGATTGAGATGTCTTCTCTAGATGATGAAACAAAGAAAAAACTCACCCCTAAGAATGTTATTATGCCACGCATATACAGCTTACCTAAAATACACAAACCTGGCATCCCACTAAGACCCATTGTTAACACAATAGGACCCCCTACTTATGATCTAGCTAAGCACTTTGTAAAATCTCTTAAACCTTTGGTTGGCAAGACCTTCTCATTCATCAAAGACTCCTCACAGCTGGTAAGTAAAATGAGAGATTGGAAGATGAATGATAACGATTTACTAACCAACTTTGATGTCGTTTCACTTTACACGAAAATTCCAATTAATGAAGCTGTGGAGGTCATCAAGAAGGTATCGGATCAGACCCTGAAACCTCTCACTTGGTTGAGATATGCCTCAAGTCAACCTATTTTTGCTTTCAAGGAGAAATATGTGAGCAAACTAAAGGGGTTGCAATGGGCTCACCACTGTCACCAATTGTGGCAAAACTTTTCATGGAAGATCTTGAGGAGAAAGCGATAAATTCATCTCCACAAAAACCAAGATGGTGGCTCAGATTTGTGGATGGTGTGTTTAGTAACTGGCCACATGGAGAAGACAAGCTGGTTGAGTTCCAAGAACACTTAAACAATCAATGTGATAGTATAAAATTCACTATAGAGGAAGAAGAGGATAAGTCTCTTCCTTTCTTGGACATACTTATCACTACGAATATTGATGGTTCTCTATCTCACCAAGTATTTAGAAAGAAAACACATACGAATAGATACCTTCACGCCGACTCACATCATCATCCATCCTAGAAAAGTGGTGTAATAAACACCTTAGCCACACGTGCTTGGAGGGTCTCAGATATGGATCACATAAAGGAAGAGTTGGAACACCTTAGGACATCCCTCATAAGCAATGGATATACTGAAAAAGAAATTGACAAAGTCTTCCGAAACATAAAAAGAAACAAGGATGAAACCAAAGAAAAAGAAAAAGAAAAAAACTCTCAAGAATCACCCTTCCTTATATCCATGGCACTACAAACAAAATCACTAATGTCCTGAGAAAGAAAAACATAAGGGTAGCTTTCGCTCCACCTAACTCTTTAAGAACCTGGCTTGACAAAGAAAAAGATCCCATCAATCTAAAGCAGCAGAAAGGTGTCTACAAAACTCCTTGCTCCTGTGGTGATGTCTATATTGGTGAGACTGGGAGATCAATCCAAACAAGGTTAAAAGAGCATAGTGCAGATCTTCGTCATGACAGGATTAAAAACTCATCCATAGCAGAACACTCCCATAAAACCAAACATCACATCTGCCTAGAAAACTCAATTGTCTTAGCAATTATCCCTAACTACTACAGAAAAAATTTCCGTCAAGCCATAGAAATCGAAAAATGTGTCAAAAACATCAATCGGGAGGATGGCCTAAAACTGAAGGAAGCCTGGAAACCCATAATTAAAAAACTTAGAAATTAATTGCACTTACGAACTTCACTTAAAAACTCTAAAGAAACTATTTTTAACTATTAAAACAGGTTTAATGTTAATTTTAAAATCTTAACTCCAAACATTTACTTTACAAAAATTATTAACCTTTAAATAAATTGAAACTAAAAAAAAATTGAACAACTTTTAACTTTAGTTAACAATCTATCAACATTATAAACTAATTTTTAAACTTCAAAACATTTTCATGGTTTTAAAACAAACTTTTTAAACTTTTAAATAACTTTAAACTAATCTTACAACTTTTATAACCTATATAACATTAAAAACAAGAAATTTGAAATCTTTTCAATGAAAAAATTAAAATATTTTCATTTAATTTATAAAACATTTTAAACATTGTTTAACGTTCTCATTTCAATACACTAAAAATAAAGTTTAGAACATTTTTAAAATTAAATAAAAAAATTTAAATAAATATTTGGAATAATAAAAAAATACTTAAGTTAATTTTTAACTAATTAAAACAAAAAAACCTTAAAATTAACATATATTAATTTTATTAAACACTTTTTAGACCAAACCCTAAACCTACCAAAACCGACCTTAATTATAAAATTTATCAAATTAGAAAAAAACTAATATTATTTATACCTCACAACTGGGTGCAAAGAAGAGTGAGATTCTTGTTCTCCTGAGGATGAACCTGCCTAAGAGTTTTGAAACTTGTCGATTTTGAAGACTCTCCCACAGTTTTCCACTCATCTTAAATCTATGATGATTCTCCTTAAGAATGAGGCCAATTCTGTATTCCCATGCTCAGAAATTCTTTATGCCTTCTAGTTTGTCCTTAGGCTTGGTGCTTGGGGCCATCTTGTCAGGAGATCACAAAAAATTGAAATTCTTGAAAATGAGAAACTGATCTTACCAGGAGATGCGCTTGACTGAGGCGAGTTGACTGGTGTGCTTGGTTTCTGGAGATCTCAAGTCTTAACCTTTCAAAATTGACTTGCAAGATTTTGCAATGCAGTTTTCTGATTTTCTGGATTTCTGCAGTTTTTTGATCCAGTTTCAAACTAGGGTTTGACTTTTCTGAAGATCTACCCACTCAAAAACTTCGATCTCAAGCTCAGTAGATGCACTCTAGGAGGGCACAAATTTCTATGCAGTCATATTTTCAAAAATCAAAATTTCTCTGAAACCCTAATTTCTTGTCGGAGAGGAGAGAGGGTTTTTTCACCTTGTGAAAGTTGTCCTATTTCGGTTAGCTCTAATACCATGTTAAGATTCTCTATTCTAAGCTATATTATCAGCATTCAATTCAATTTCACAATTATAATAGCATACAGGATCACTAAAAGAAACAGTATCACAAGATCAACACTGATTTACCCTGGGAAAACCCAGCAAGAAAATTTTCCTCAATATAGATGATCAAAAAGATAAAAGACAAGACTTCAAACTGGTCCTTCTCTCTCTCTCTCTCTCTCTCTCTCTCTCTCTCTCTCTCTCTCTCATGCGCTACACAAGTGTGTTTGTGTGTTCAAATGAGGAGCGCTTCACTTCTATTTATATTCTTTCGTTCACTTGACTTTTTACTCAACCAAGTCGACGCCACTAAACTTGATTTGGCCGACTTCTCTACGAGGACTCAAAACAACTTATTATTATATTTCAGAGGGTGCTAATGACCCGACTTACAATGGGGGGTTTTTCCTCGTGAATTTATACTGACCTAATACAATAATAATGATTCTCCCACTAGGAACATCGGGGTACAATGAAACATAAATGATTTTCTCGATAGGAACATCGGGGTATAGTAAGTGAATGCACTTCGCAGTTATAATAATTCAACAACACAGAGGGTGAAGAGTATCCCATTAGGCAAAAACAATAACAATTAACTTAAGCTCGAGAAGTTTTCTCAGTTCACTATTAGTCCACGGTCAAGTTTAACAAAGATTGGATGACTCAGAACGTCTCAAGAAGATGGATCGAAGGCAAGGAAAGATTCATGAAGTGAAAATGAATGAAAGATAAGAAATCCGCAAGGTTAAGTGAAGCTCTGCTGGAGATAGTAAATCAATGAACGAGATCAAATCCGCAAAAGATCTGACGTCCCAGGAACAATCTCATAAGAGAAAGGTGCTAGGAAGATAACAGATCCGCAAAGATAAGATGAGATCTGCAACTGATCCTAGATCAATGGTCAAGAATAAATATGCAACAAAATCAAGGGCTCAAAAGAGTTGCGGAAAAGGAATTGCAGGAAGGCAATTTCGGAAGTTCAACTTCGGGAAAAGTTGGTTACGCAACCCACAATCTACAAAATCAATGGTCAAGAATAAATCCACAAAAAATCAATGTCTCAAAAAAAAGCGGAACATGAATTGTGGAAGGGAAATTGCGGGAGTTAAAATTAGAAATTTGGGTTTTCTGCAACCCGCAATCCGCAAAATCAATGGTCAGGAAAGAATCCGCAAGAAATCAACAGTCCATAAGAAATGTGGAAAATGAAAGGTGGAAGAGAAATTGCGGACGTCAACTTCAGAAAACTTTGGATCAACAATCTGCAATCCTCAAAATCTCGGACACTCCGGAAGAATCCCGCATTTGATCTCAGATCGATGGTTAGGGATGAATCCGTAAAAAATCAACGGCTCAGAGAATTGCAGAAGGGAAATTTCAGAAAAGGAATTGCGAGGAGGAAATTGTGGTAGTCAAAAATGAAAACTGGGGATTTCCGCAATTGTGGAAACAAAGTTGTGGAAACTCTATTGCAGAAAGGAGCTTGCGGAAGGTTGGAGATGCAGAAAGACTAAGGTTGCGGAAAGTAAAGAATTGCGGAAATCTTATTTTTCTCAAGCTTTTGAAAAAAACTAAGTGTGCAGGGAGGGCTTATCCGAGGTCAGAAACTAGTGTAAGTGTGCCTTCAAATAAAAATAGGAGGGGCCCTAAAAAATCAAATGTTTTTGGGGAAGCAATTGTAACAACAACAATTGGCGACTAGCTAGAGAACACAAATCTCTGATAAATCCCTCTTTGAAAAAGAAGATTGCCACATGGTACTATACTGTGAGTGTACAACAATTTATTCAATGTATTTCTGTGAAATGCTTTGCGTGTCAGAAGATGGGACACTATGTTGGGCAATGTCCTACAAAAAGAAGAAGCAACAGAATGCAGCTACATCGAAGATTGATGAGTTCGCAGTGACATTTCAGAGATACTCTTCTCTCTTTGCAAGTGTTAGTGTTGAGAGAGCATCTTCTATCACCAGTGGGGACTTTGAGTGCTGCTACTACTTCCTCGACTTGATACATTGATAGTGGAGCTTCCAGTCATATGACAGGTGATCAGGATATGTTTTCAGATATGTCAGAGACAGACTTGGAGATGGAGGTTGTATTGGGAGATGATACAATGGTGAGGGCAATTGGGCATGGGATTGTCTGCTTTGAGAGGGAGTCCATGCAGGCTATGTATCTAAGGGATGTGTTGTATGTCCCTAGGCTCAAGAAGAACCTTGTTTCAGTTTCCATGATTAAGGACAGAGGTTTTAGTGTATATGTCCTTGATGGGAAAGTTCACATATTTCCCAAGGCAGCAGTCCATCTGATTCTTAGGTGATTGGAGTCAGATGCAGGAAATTGTACAAGCTTCTCTTCGAGCCACATCACGCACTGTCACACACTTAGAGCAACAGTGAGTTGTGCGAGCTATGACATAGGAGGATGGCTCATCTTCACCATCCATCTTTGAGGATGTTGAGAGATATGATAACAGGTATGCCAGATTTCAACACAGAGTCGAGTGGTGTATGTAGAGGGTGTGCTTTGGGAAAGTACACCAAGACTGCTTTTCCAAGTAGTGATTCCAAATCAGAGGGAGTGCTTCAGTTGATTCATTCATATCTGTGTGGTCCCATGTCATCTACCTCTTTGATAGGGTGTGAGTATTATATCACTTTCATCGATGAATTTTCCAGGAAACACTGGATCTATTTCCTTAGAAGCAAGAGATCAGAGGAAGTCTTGCTTCGATTCCAAGAATTCAAATCTCTTGTGGTGAACCAGACATGAAATAAGATCAAGGTACTTCGGTTAGACAATGGAGGTGAGTATACTTCCCATGCTTTTGATTAGTATTGTCGACAGGAGGGGATAAAGAGGCAGTTGACATTTCCTTACACTCCACAGCAAAATGGAGTGGCTGAAAGGAAGAACCGTTCTATATTGGGTGCAGCTAGAGCCATGTTGCATGATCAGAGTCTTCTTTTATTTCTATGGGTAGAGTCATGTAGTACTGATGTTTATGTTCTAAACAAGAGTCTACACCATGCATTGGGGAGCAAAACTCTTGAGGAGACATTCACAGGGAATGTGCCTGAGAGAGGTCACTTTCGGATTTTTGGTTGCCTTACGTACTCTCATGTCCCTTCTAAGAAGAGGACAAAGTTGGAGGCTACAGGTGAGCATGGTATTTTTGTTGGTTATGATGAGACATCAAAGGTTTTTCGTATATACCTTCCTTCACATAGGAAATTTGTGGTGAGAAGGGAGGTGAAGTTTGAGGAGGAGAAAGCCTTCAGGAGGTCTCTACACAGGTGACATCTCAGAGTTCAGCGAGTTAGAGTTCAGGGTCACCAGTTTCATGTGTGACTGGGTCACAGGTTACAGGTTCTTTAGTTACAGGGGCTCAGTCTACATGTACTTCTGGTATAGTGATAGGTTCACAGATGACACCTTCAGGTGATTCGAGTTCTAGTGGTACATGTATAAGTTCACCATGGACAGGTTCTCAGGTTGTCGGTGCTTCTTTAGGGAGACAGGTGTCTGATGAGGAGGTTGAGAGTATGAGACAGGATGCTTCCTCTAGGAAGACAAAGCCAAGTTGGATTAAGGATTTGATGAAGGAAGTAGAGGATTCAATTGGACCACCCAAGAGGGAGGTCAGAGAGAGCAGGGCACTTGAGATGTTTTCTAGCTATATGGCATAGGTGACTAGCTTGTGTGACACTATTCCTGATACTTATGAGGAGGCTTCTGCACACCAGGTATGGAGAGATGCCATGATGGAGGTGTAACACCCTGGTTTTGACCCCGTTGCATTAAATGTACATGATGTATATATTGTAAATGATCACGGTGTGGAGCTAAAGGCCAAGGCCCCACCATTGATCGGTTATGCTATGTTTTGGATTCAAAATTGTCACCGATGGTATATCGGGGCATGCGGCACATATTATGCTTGTCACCATGTAAATATGCATCTATAATTAATTAAATGAACCCGACCAGCTACGATCGCGGCAACTAAAATGAGAAAGGGGCATGATTTTCACAAGGATAAGGGTGGGGAAATTGTTAAACCTTGGCCAATGAGAGAAAAACCCATGTGCCATCTTCCCTTGTTTTATTCCAACCACTTTCATTAAAAATGGTTGTTGGTGGTTGAGGCAGTTAATGGTCTTTGGGAGTGGGGTGGCAGGACTATCAGTCCTCACCCACACGCACACTCCACCACTGTTGACTTCACAATGGCAAAAAGAAACCACTGCCATCTCTCCTGGGGGATTTTACTCTCTCCATGACTGTGCAAGAGCACTCACGCACTCTCCACTACGCAGGCCTCCTGAATGGCTGTTCATCCTCTCGCAAGAGTGGAAGTGGCTCACGTTCACGCACTTCTGGCTACGGGCATTCTCGCCATTGTTTGTTTGCTGCTCTCCCGCCCAGGATTTTCCTGGCTTTACCCACGCAGTTTTCCTCTGCGGATTTACGTGACAGTGGCTGTATCTTTTCCTCACGGGCAGGTTTGTGGGTCATGTGTTGTTGTTTCTCTCACGTACAAGCTGGGAGAACTATAATTTCTTCCCCAGCATGGTCTGTGTAAGTCTTCTGGTGTATTCATTGCCTGGGACGTGTTGTTGTTCTCCACGTTGTTGGTAATGTATGCTGATACGTTTTTGGGGCTATTGTTTTCCCCATGTTGTGAGCTGTGCACACGGATTTTGTGTTGGGACTGTTGTTTTCCCCACGTTCACTAATATGTTTCAAGACTGTGTAATTTGCTTGGGAGACATTTTCCCTGTTTAAGTTGTGACTGCTGATTTAACTACATGTGTGCCATGGTTGGTCTTCGGACTGTGTTGGGAGCAGGGATGGGGGCTTGGTTTGATTGATAAACCTGGTGTGTTGGAAACCACACAGACAGAGCTAAAGGGCTGGCTTTATTCTTCACAACCCCTGAATAGCACTGGAAGGGAATGCAGGGCCTGAGGGACTGTGTAGCAGGGAAGGGACTGATTCCTTGTGTTGGGTGTGTGTGGGTGTTTTAGAAGCCAAGATAGTTCTGGTGTAGGTGTTCCTAGCTCTACAATGATCTCACCAGCTTAGCATTTAGCCTTTCTCAACTCCTTGATGGCCCGATAAACCCAACTGTGTTGGCTTGGCTGTGTTTTGTATACCCTTTGGCTATGTGTAAGCCTACTAGTTCCCTTATTCCTTGGAGAATCATGCCCAACTCAGGGGTGGCAGCTCTGCTGAGAGATTAAGGAGCACGCTGGCCTATGGTTGGGTGGAACGTTGTAGCGACGTAGCTGGTTGTGGATCAAATTATTCATAAGATAAGTGCTCTCGTCCATTCCTACTTCCGCAACTATATTTACTGTTAATGACTATAATGGACATGTTGAATGAATGCTTGTATGAATGTATGATGTTTTCCGCTGTGTCTGATAGATAATTGCATTTGTGCATGATAAATGTTCATGTGTGCATGTTTCCACTTCAATACGTTTGCGTCAGCATTCTGTTTTAGCATTTTTATGCATGTTCATGGGGCTCTTAGCCCGGGTGGTTTAAGCCATGGTGATCGCGTCCTCTTCACCGATCGGAGGCATGGGGACGTCACAGTATGGTATCAGAGCCTCAGGTTGGCAACAATGGGCCTCTATGAGCCAAGAAGAAGTAACTGACAGAGGTTGTATCTCATTCTGCCAGCTGAATCAGTGGACGACTGGTAAAAATTCAAAAGGAAATGGTCTAAGTGTGGAGCGGTCGGGCCACCAGCGGGGAAGACTTCCGCTGTTGCGGAAGAGCTAGGCAAAAGGACTTCCACCGTTATGGAAGCATTAAACGAAAGCATGCCTGACGCTGGAACAATTTGGAGAAAGCCACGAAAAGTTTGACTAAGTGTTCCGCATCGGAACAATTAACAGAGTTAACTTCCACCATTGCGGAAGAGTTTGTGAAGTGGGCTTCCGCCGTTGCGGAAGAGTTTGTGAAGATAACTTCCGCCGTTGCGGAAGAGTTTGTGAAGTTAACTTCCACCGTTGCGGAAGAGTTTGTGAAGTGGGCTTCCGCCATTGTGGAAGATTTTGTGAAGTGGGCGTCCACCGTTGCGGAAGTCTAAACGACTAGACGCCTGACAGAAAAGACCTCCAACGCTGCAAGAAGTTTTTAAATTTTTTTCTAAGTAAAGGGCGGCTGTCGGAAGGAGTTCATCTTTGGTGTGCCGCCGTTGCGGAAGCCAAAGTAATTAGCCAGCCGATGAGAAAGGCTACCGACGCCGATCGGAAGGAGAAAGCGTTTCGGGAGCCGCCGTTGCGGAACCAAAAGCGTTACGGTTTCCGACTAGAAACGCTGCTGACACCGATCAGAAGGAGGAAGCGTTTCGTGAGCCGTCGTTGTGGAAGAAATAATGGAAGAGGAGCCGATTCTGCGGAAGAATAATTGGAAAGAGGAGCCGATTCTGCAGAAGAATAATTGGGGAAGAGACCCGATTGAATAAAGGAAAATTCAGTTGTTTTTCAGAGGAATTTTCAGTGGTTTTTCAGTGAAATTTCAGGGCTGAAAAGGAGAAAAGTGGCAGCGATCTTATGCGCCAGATTGCGCGAAAACCAATGATTTACAAAGCCCCCTTGACCCCCGTCGTCCCCTTCAGACAGACGTTCTTGAGGAAGAAAATTCTATGTTTGGGTTAACTTGTAATTTTATAATTATTCCAGGAGAAGGTAAGTAATGCTGGTTTATATCAATGTTATGCATCTAACATTTGTGTTATTAACATGTTTGTAGAATCATAGTCACTTTCAAGGGAAGTATTCCAGGTAGTGCAGTTTGGTAAGTAAGTGGTGGTTCAGCTATGAGAACCCATGACGGATATGATGCTCAGGATTCCCACGAGTGAGCAGAAGATGCCATGGGAGAAAATGCCCGTAATAGAAATGATGACATAGAGTCTAATGGAAGGAGATTCCAAGAGACACCGTCGGATGTTGCAGCCACCATGAGAAGCTTGATCAAAGCCCAGGAAGAGTAGCATCAGTTGAATGCTGCAATGCTGCAGAGTTTGACAGACTTGCAAAGGAAGATAGATTCTGGACGAGGTACAGCAAGACCAAAAGGCAGTAAGAGCAGTACCAGGAGAAGAAGAAGGACTTCTAGTGGATCATCTGATTCTAAAGAATCCAGCGGGGATTCAAGTTCTTCTTCTCATAAAAGGAAAAGAAAGAGACACCATAGGGATCGCTCTCGAGATTAATTTAAGAAAGCTAAACCTCCTACATTTGATGGTGAGGTAAAGACTAGACAAGAGGCTGAGGCTTGGCTTCTTGGGATAAAGAAGTACTTTCAAGTGCATGACTATTCAGGAAACATGAAGGCAATAGTTGTCATATTCAATCTGAATGGAAGAGCATCCATTTGGTGGGAACACTTCAAGCAGGTAAAGAGGATCAGTGAAAGGAAACTGAAGTGGAAACAGTTCAAGAAGTATTTCAAGCAGAAATACCTATCTGACAGGTATTATGATGACAAGATTAAGGAGTTCCATGAGTTGAGGTTGGGACAACAGACCATGGAAGAGTATGCAAATAAGTTTTTGGAGCTGTTGAGGTATGTCCGGTACATCAGAGAAGAAAAAGTGAAGGTCCAGCGTTTTCTGAGTGGATTACCTCAGTCTTACAAAGATAGAATTGAGTTTTATGAACCTAGAACTCTTGAAGAAGCAATAAGAAAAGCTAAGTATTGTTATGAACAAAGCAAAGGTAAACCTGATTACCATAAGGCATGGAAGGAAAAGAAGAACGATAAGTTTGACCAAAGAAAGAAAAGTTTTAAAACTTCTAATTTCAGGAATCAGCAGAAGCAGCCATCCCAAGCTACAAGTAAGCCAGTTGGAGTGACCGAAGAAAAGACTAAGGATCCACAACAGAATAGAGGACCACTTCAATGTTGGAAATGTGGAGGACCCCACATGCGCAGAAATTGTCCACTCGAGAATGAGAGTGCAACGCCAACTTATAATGTTCAAGAAGCAGAAACAGTGGTTCAAGTAGCAAGGGCAGTTCCTAGGATCTACGCAGCATTGGAGGACCGTCAAGCAGATCACCAGTCAACTGTAGTTGAAGTAGCAGGTAAGATTGTTGAGCAATCTGTTTCTGTTTTGATTGACCCCGGTTCTACGCACAGTTACATTACTCCTAGAGTAGTGGAGATTTGTGCTTTTAAGAAAGTAAAGCATAGGAAGTCTTGGTTAGTTCAGCTAGCCACTGGAACTAAGAGAAAGGTCAGTGAAGTGGTTGAGAAATGTCCATTGGTCATGGATGGATTGGCCACGTGTGTAGATCTGAATGTTCTACCGCTTGGTTCCTATGATGTTCTCATTGGAATGGATTGGTTAGAAGCTCACAAGGTGAAGCTTGATTGCTACAATAAGACTTTCAAATGCATGGACGAAGAAGGAAACCTAGTAGTTGTGAAAGGCATTCCAAAGGTGATTTCAGTACAGCAGGTTTCAGCAATGCAGTTAAAGAAGTTCTGTAAGAAGGGTTGCCAGTTGTATGCAGCTCAGATTTTGGAGGAAACAAGAGATGAAACTCCGAGTTTGGAGGACTATCAGGTGTTACAGGAATTCAGGGATGTGTTTCCTGATGAGATTCCAGGGCTTCCTCCAAAGAGGGACATTGACTTCACAATTGAACTTGTGCCAGGAGCAGCACCAGTGTCCAAAGCACCCTACAGGATGAGTACCCCAGAGATGCTAGAATTGAAGATGCAACTGCAAGAGTTGTTGGAAAAGAAGTATATTCGGCCAAGTGTGTCTCCTTGGGGAGCACCAGTTCTGTTTGTAAAGAAGAAAGATGGTACACTCAGGTTATGTATTGATTATAGACAATTGAACAAGGTTACCGTGAAGAATAAATATCCTTTGCCTAGGATTGATGACCTCTTTGACCAAATGAGGGGAGCAAAGGTATTTTCCAAGATTGACTTGAGGTCTGGTTACCATCAGGTGAGAATCAAGGATGAAGACATCCATAAGACAGCCTTCAAGACAAGGTATGGGCATTATGAGTTTGTAGTGGTACCATTTGGTCTCACAAATGCACCGGCTACATTTATGTGCCTTATGAATAGTGTCTTCAGAAAGTATTTGGACAAGTTTGTTCTTGTTTTCCTTGATGACATTCTTGTTTATTCCAAGGATGAGAAAGAGCATGAAGAGCATTTGAGATTGACATTGAATTTGCTCAGGGAGCATCAGTTGTATGAGAAACTAAGCAAGTGTGACTTCTATAGAGACAAAATTCAGTACTTGGGTCACATTATCTCAGAGGAGGGTATATCTGTGGACCCTGAAAAGATTGAAGCCATTATTAATTGGCCTACTCCAAGAAATGTGACAGATGTAAGATCTTTCATGGGACTTGTAGGATACTACAGGAGATTCATTGAGGGATTCTCCAAAGTTGCACCTGCTATCACTTCTTTGCAAAAGAAGGGGATGAAGTTCGAATGGACATCGAGGCGTGAAGAAAGTTTCCAGAGGTTGAAGAATCTTCTCACCAGTGCACCAGTATTGAAGGTTGCAGATCCAGAGAAAGATTTTGTGGTATGTACCGATGCATGCGGACAAGGGATTGGAGGAGTCCTTATGCAAGACAACCACGTGATATGTTATGAGTCAAGAAAGTTGAAGGAACATGAGATGAACTATGCCACTCATGATCTAGATCTTGCAGCCATAGTACATGCTCTCAAGATGTGGAGGCATTACTTGATGGGTAGGAGATTTGAGCTCAGAACAGATCACTGTG
>LPNX010991916.1:244540-323043 GCA_001517045.1 Pseudotsuga menziesii
TAGGCAAGCAAGATGGCTGGAGTTCTTATGTGAATTCGATTTTGAAATCAAGCACATAAAGGGAAAGGAGAATAAGGTAGCTGATGCACTCAGCAGGAAGATGCAGGAAATGCATGTGGCATCTCTTAGTATTTGCCAATCGGAATTGAGGCAGCTAATTGTTACTCATGTTGTTGGAGATGAATTGTATGAGCAGGTAAAAGACAACTTGCAACAGCAAAGTCTTGAGAAGAGGTATGAGGGATATAAGTTGGAAGAAGATGGACTTCTCACTTATAAAGGTAGAATTTATATTCCGAATGTAGCAGATTTGAGGAGAGTTGTTATGGGTGAAATCCATCAAGCTGCGTATTCTGGTCACCCAGGATACCAGAAGACAATTGCTACAGCTAGGAAGTAGTATTTTTGGCCAAGAATGAAAAAGGACATGGCCGAGTACATTTCAAGGTGTATGAAATGTCAACAGGTAAAGGTTGAGCATCAACATCCAGCAGGTTTGTTGCAGCCGTTGCCCGTTCCGGAATGGAAATGGGAAGTTATTTCCATGGATTTTATTACAGGATTGTCGATGACTTGGAGACAACATGATTTCATCATGGTTGTGGTAGACAAGTTGACTAAGGCAGCACATTTTATACCGGTGAAGTCTACGCATCAGATGGATGACATTGCGAAGATCTTCATGAAGGAGATTTTCAAGTTGCATGGATTGCCTAAGGCAATAGTCTCTGACAGAGATGTCAAGTTCACTTCCAACTTTTGGAAGGGGTTGTTTGCAGATTTGGGTACAAAGCTAAACTTCAACACTGCATATCATCCTCAGATAGATGGTCAGACAGAGAGAGTTAATCAGGTGCTTGAAGACATGCTTCGCATGTATGTGATGGACAAACCAACCAAGTGGGAAGATTACTTGCACTTGGTAGAGTTTGCTTATAACAATGGGCAGCAGGAATCCTTAGGGATGAGTCTGTATGAAGCTTTGTATGGAAGAAGGTGCAGGACACCAGTGACTTGAGATAATCCAGTGAACAGGATTGTGCTTGGGCCAGAATTGCTCAAGGAAATGGAGCAAGAGGTCGTAAAGATTAGGTAGAATCTAAAAGCAGCACAGGACAGACAGAAAATATATGCAGATAAGCATAGGGTGAACAGGGAGTTCAATGTTGGGGATCATGTTTACCTCAGAGTGAGGGCAAGGAAGAGTTCCTTGAAGCTTGGTAGTTGTGCCAAGTTGTCACTGAGATACTGTGGGCCGTTTGAAGTGCTTGAAAGAATAGGGCCAATTGCATATAGACTTGCATTGCCTGCTAGCACTAGAGCTCATAATGTTTTTCATGTTTCCTTGCTTAAGAGATATGTGCATGATCCTAACCATGTGATAAATTGGGATGTGATTCAGGTGGAACCCGAGGGAGAGTTCCGAATCGAGCCAATGCGCATCCTCGACAGGAAGGTCACCATGCTCCGGAACCGAGCCATAGGTCAGGTAAAGGTGCAATGGGAGCACTACGGACCTAAAGAGGCCACTTGGGAGCTGGAGGATACCATGCGATTGGCACACCCATTTTTGTTCAATTTTGCGGAACACTGAGGCGATACCAGTGTAGCATTTTGTTCAATTTTGTAAAGCACTGAGGACAGTGTTGTTGAAGGGGGAGGGGAATGTAACACCCCGGTTTTGACCCCGTTGCATTAAATGTACATGATGTATATATTGTAAATGATCACGGTGTGGAGCTAAAGGCCAAGGCCCCACCATTGATCGGTTATTCTATGTTTTGGATTCAAAATTGTCACCGATGGTATATCGAGGCATGCGGCATATATTATGCTTGTCACCATGTAAATATGCATCTATAATTAATTAAATGAACCCGACCAGCTACGATCGCGGCAACTAAAATGAGAAAGGGGCATGATTTTCACAAGGATAAGGGTGGGGAAATTGTTAAACCTTGGCCAATGAGAGAAAAACCCATGTGCCATCTTCCCTTGTTTTATTCCAACCACTTTCATTAAAAATGGTTGCTGGTGGTTGACGCAGTTAATGGTCTTTGGGAGTGGGGTGGCAGGACTATCAGTCCTCACCCACACGCACACTCCACCACTGTTGACTTCACAATGGCAAAAAGAAACCACTGCCATCTCTCCGGGGGGATTTTACTCTCTCCATGACTGTGCAAGAGCACTCACGCACTCTCCACTATGCAGGCCTCCCGAATGGTTGTTCATCCTCTCGTAGGAGCGGAAGTGGCTCACGTTCACGCACTTCTGGCTACGGGCATTCTCACCATTGTCTGTTCACTGCTCTCCCGCCAAGGATTTTTCTGGCTTTACCCACGCAGTTTTCCTCTGCGGATTTACGTGATAGTGGCTGTATCTTTTCCTCACGGGCGGGTTTGTGCGTCCTATGTTGTTGTTTCTCTCACGTACAAGCTGGGAGAGCTGTAATTTTTTCCCCAGCGTGGTCTGTGTAAGTCTTCTGGTGTATTCATTGCCTGGGACATGTTGTTGTTCCCCACGTTGTTGGTAATGTATGTTGATACGTTTTTGGGGCTATTGTTTTCCCCATGTTGTGAGCTGTGCACATGGATTTCGTGTTGGGACTGTTGTTTTCCCCACGTTCATTGATACGTTTCAAGACTGTGTAATTTGCTTGGGAGTCATTTTCCCTGTTTAAGCTGTGACTGTTGATTTAACTACATGTGTGCCATGGTTGGTCTTCGGACTGTGTTGGGAGCAGGGATGGGGACTTGGTTTGCTTGATAAACCTGGTGTGTTGGAAACCACACAGACAGAGCTAGAGGGTTAGCTTTCTTCTTCACAACCCCTGAATAGCACTGGAAGGGAATGTAGGGCCTGAGGGACTGTGTAGCAGGGAAGGGACTGATTCCTTGTGTTGGGTGTGTGTGGGTGTTTTAGAAGCTAGGCTAGGCTAGTTCCTAGCTCTGCAATGAGCTCACCAGCTTAGCATTTAGCCTTTCCCAACTCCTTGATGGCCTGATAAACCCAACTATGTTGGTTTGGCTGTGTTTTGTATACCCTTTGGCTATGTGTAAGCCTACTAGTTGTAGACACTGAGAGGGGGGGTGAATCAGTGTAAAGCAATTTTTATAATTTTTCTTGACCTGTTACACTTAACTACCAATTCATCATTACCAATAATCATTTCATAAACTTCATCATTCACATATCATAGCATTTAACTCATCAAGAACCATAACACAGAAGAACACCACACCATATAAATTTGTAATCTTTTTATATTAGTTTTGGTTCGGCTACAACCATTAGGCAAAATCAGCACCTACTGATACATAGAGCACCTACTCTGCATCCAGGACCCTACCTGGTTTTCTTAGACCCTGCTAAGAAGGGTTTGAGGTATCCTAACCTCAAAAGCAAGACAAGCTTGCATTTTACAATTAATGCTTACTGTTACATCAACTCATCAAACACTTGCGGTTTTAATCTGCTGTCAACTATCTCAGCTTATGCTCATCTACTCATCATCAACACTGCTCACCAATCATTGTACTCTAGTCACTGTCAGATCATCCCTGTAGATATCACTGCCACATCCTAAGCAATTTCTGTCATATCAGCATCACATCAACACTGCTCATCATTATGCTTTATGAGCAATCCACTGTCAACTGTCTAAATCACTGCCAGCTGTCCATAACACAGTCAACTCAATTAACATAAAGGTCTTCACAAACTAGACTGTCTAACAACAATCAACCTGGTCATCATCACCATTGTCTTCTTTACTTGTTGCTGGTCATTAGCCTGTCACTCTCATATCAAACTCCAGTCATTGTCATATGAATGGTTGTCTCTTATCTTGGCAAGACAATGTATGTCACTGTCTATCTGTCACATAAAGATGCCATAACAGCTGTAAGGTCAATTTGAGACCGATGCATTTCATTCCCAAGCAAATATGGATCTTTTTACAGAGCTGGAAATGATTGATAAACAACCAGAAATAAATGGCAGCCTGTAGAGTTTAATCTGTTCATATACTATCTGCTTATTTCAATGTGCGTATCACTCTTGTAAACTGTATACAACTCTATGAATATGCTACCATATCAAGTACCATGTGTCCATCATCATGGAATACTGAGTATAAGGTTTATCAGAAGGTTTGTACAATCATATCACCATCGTACATCACTGTACATTCAGTCAATGGTATTCACATAGGTCATTGTATTTAATACTTGTATGCACATTCAAACATACCTTGTCTGTAGAAGATCACAACTCGGAGCTCTGATGTATATCAGCATCATGCTGTGTCCATCATTACCCTAGCGCTTCCTACAGCGAGTTATTCCTTACTGCCCCACAGAAATTTCAATACTTACTGCCCATGTCTTCAAGAGTCTCTCCTGTCAAGTCTTGTTCATGTTTTCAAAGGACTGCACCTGTCAAGTCTTGGCTGAGATCTTCAAGGAGTAGTTATGTATCAACATCATCTTCATCAAGGCATCATTTGTTATGTATGGCTGTTGTTGAGCATCGCATCAACAACTTTCTTGATGAGCATGTACAGATCTTTGATGCTTGATGAAGTATACACCCAGACCTCTCAGACACTTGCATATCCAGCCATTAAACAGTCATAATAAGCTTCATAATAATCAAAGAATATAATAGTACTGAAAATTCTTTCAAACCTTAAAGATGATCCTAATTAGCCTTGATCTTCCTTTTGCATTTTCTCCCTCATACTTGCTTCTTCATTTTGCAATCTCAGACTCGGATCTGTGAAATAACATCAATGTGGACTGTGTAAAGACTGTTGCCATCATCACCATCTTCATCAGGGTCTATCAAACATCAAGGTCTTTGCCTGTGCATGTCAAAGCTCAGTGTATGTCTGCTGGTGGAAGAAGGGCATCAATGAGACATCATTCAAACACTTCAAACACCCAAGGCTTGAACTGTTCAAGCACTCAAAGATTCAGGCTGTATGTGCACGTGAAGATGTCCTCTAACACAGTCAATACTTGGACTATGTACTTCAACTTGGATGTGTGTTGGTACTGTTTATAACCTTCAAAATTCAGAATTGTTGTAGATGTCTTCAAAGATAGTTTTCATGCTAAGAAAAGATTACATTCATGACTGTTCAAACTCCTGAAGTAGACTGTCAGTGGAATGTAGAAGATTCATCAAAATTTAGGGCTTGTTGTTGACTTCAAACCAGAACTGCTAGGACTGTTTGAATGCTTGTGAAACCCCAAGCTATGGTAGCCTTAAAGGAGTCAATCTCTCTATTTCTTTATATCAGCAGCAAATCTATTTATCTTTCCTGTAGCAGCAATATACCCAACTCCACCTCTGGTAACATCCTTTGGAACTGATGTAAAATGCAGACCTGTTAATGACTAATATAAAACGCAAACCCACTTCTACTGCCTATAGAGACCTTTCTTCATGTCCAGACTATTCATAAAATATCACAATATGATAATAGTGATGATATTCACGTTCAGGAGTGGTGGATAAGTCTTGTAGGTGTCCACAGTAGTGACAATTAGTCAACAGACTTGGAATAACAGACTGTCCTCATGCTCCTTATTTTTCCTTTAAGAGTAATGCGTCATAAATAGATAGGGCATAACTGTTCATGAAAACTCTTTGTGTTGCTGCAATTTTGGATCGATTCAACTAACAGTAGCTGCCTCAGATCTCATCACCGCTTCATTGAAACTCTCGGAGATAAAGCAGACTTAAAAAAAAATATCAGACTTCAAAAGAAAAATAATTTCTGTTGCTTGGATACTTCTAGTTACTGTAACCACCGAGGATAGAAAAAAATATCAACTGACAAATTTAGAGCTGTCAAATCTCACTCAAATGTTTTATGCACAGAAGTCAAAGATAAAGATTATAAGATCAAATTGTTGCGGTTGCCTCAGTCTTCTCAGTCTGTATTATCCACGAATTTTCCTCAGGTAGCTCGCAGAGCACTGCTCCCACGAAATTTCACCCTCGAGTTTTCTTTTTTTTTAAGTTAGGGCAATCTCCTGGTGTGGCTGCAAATGCTAATAAACAAAATCAAAAACCTACACAACTGAGACCACCCTTCCTGGAGTCCTTCAACAAGAATGATTAGGTCTCTCCAAGCTACAGATCTGAAAAATAAAAAGGAGTGTGAAAAGAAAAATAATCAACAGAATGCCTCCTTTAAAATTTCTCAGTCAATAGCCCATGTGTTTCCCAAAAATTTCCTTTGATGTTCTGCAGCTGCCTCAGAGCTCCACCAAAAATTTCCTTTGCTGTTCTGCGGCTGCCTCAGAGCTCCACCAAAATTTTCCACATCAAAAATGAGGATTTGATGGGGTATAAATACTAAATTTCCACCCATATTTTGTTGAGCCGACATATAATATATTTTAATTTTTAATGGGGCCGACATACAAAAAATATTTTATTTTTTAATAAAACTTTGACTGAGCCGACTTAAAAAATATTTTATTTCTGGGCCGACATTCTATTTCTGGGCCAACATAAAAAATATTTTGATTTCTGGGCCGACATTCTATTTCTGGGCCAAAATACTAAAAAAATATTCTTCAGTTAATGTCCATTTGTCCACAACTTGAGCATCCATTTTGCAATTTCAGGCAGCAAATATCTTCCATGAATGAAGGAGACTGGAACACACAGCTTGATCCTGATAGGGCTTTTACATCACCCCTAAAAGAGTGGCCACTACAAGTCCTTGTTGGCATCAATGACAATTTCATCAACAATCTCCCCCTTTGTCATTGATGACAACAACTCATGCTCCCCCTATGAGCATGCTCCCCTTTTTCTTGCATCTCTCCCTTTTGTCTTCATCTCTCCCCCGTTGGCATCAATGGAAAAGGGTGTCCACATACCTGTGTTTGAAGTCTCTGCTCACTACTCACTGGAATTCGCTCCCCCTATCAATATGCACGATCCTAGGACCTGTCTGTATACCTGGAGTAACCATCCTTTCTCCTTTGAGTTCATTATCCAGCCTCATGAACTCAAGGTGTGTTAAGGTCTTTGAGAGACCTTACACTTGGCTTGCCGTATGGCAGCCATCCTCCCTACTCTGATCAGCTTCTCCTATCTGCAACTGCTCGGTCTTCCTCATCCATACTTGCTTCTTGGCATCTGTCCTTTGAGCATCTGTTCCTTCATTTGTACTGGCTTTCCTTAATGAGCTGTATAGGAAGCTTCTCAAGGGTTGTTTCCGAGTACTCCAACAATCTTGAGCTTTATGCCCAAGGCCACTGCAGCTATAGCACCTCATCGTACAATAATGTGCAGCAATGTGACCAACATCTGACTGAGTTGTTGGAGCTTCCAACACTTCTTTGATCAACTTCATTTCCCCATGCTTGAGAGTGTCCCTGACTGTAGACATTTGTCTTCTGATCTTCAAATATTCTTGCTGATGTGCATGGAGTGCTCCTTCTTGCTTGACTTCTTTAACTGGCACATTCATGGGTTTTGTGTCCAAACCCACTGCAAGTGTAGCATCTCAATGTGTGACATGTGGCAGCAACATGTCCGACTTGATTGCATGTCCAACATCTAACTGAGTCATTGGGGCTTTCAGCCCTTCTTCTTCCATAGAACCTACAATCCATAGCCTTATGACCAAAGTTAGAACAATAATAACAATAACCATTGAAGCCACTTTCATACCTGGGTCTTGTAGTTGATTCCTTTATGAAGTTGCTTTGATGAACAAACCTAACTCCTTGCTTCATCTTTGAACTTCCAAAGTCCTTGTTGATATGTGCAGGTGCATGGGGAGCAGCTTTGGACGTTGACGGACCTGCTTCTGGAGTCTTCGGAGACCAAGAGACATCTTCAAATTTTTCTTTGTTCTTCTTGTAACCAAGACCAGTTTTGTCGAGTGGAGATCTTTGGCAATCTAAGATCTTATCTAGGACAATTGAACTGTCCTGGAGCTTGACAAAGCTCCTGTTGAACTTCTCATGATGCTTTGATTTTTCCATCTTCTTTCTGAGATTGACAATCTCAAACTCATGCTTCTGATTTGTCACTTCTTTTTCTTCCAATTGATCTCTTAATGCTTCTTCTATTCTCTTGGCTTCTTCAAGCCGAGTTTTCAGATCAAGATTTGCCTCTCTTGCTTCTTCAAGTATTTTTGAATCTTTATCATGGTTCTTTTGTTCTAGGGTTAGATCGATCAAATCAATCTTTAGCTTTTCTTTTTCTATTTCCTTTTCCTTCAGCAATTTCAGCCAACCTACTCCTTCATGCTTAAGTTTCTTAAGCAATTCCTTTAGTTCAACATTCTATTTTTGGAGATTATCCATATAATCAAAGGTTGTCGTCCTAAACATCTTGTAATCAGATTGATTAAGATCAACTTTGTTCAAGAACCAATTAGCTCTGAGATCTATTTTGCATACATAGTTTATAATTCTCTGTTTAGCTTTCAACATTGCTTCATCATCATCTGCAAGAACCTTCTCAATTTCATCACACAAGCTATCATAATCACAAGAGTTCATACCTTTACTGGAGTCCTCTTCTTGTTTGAGCTCTTCTGGGGGCTTGTCTTCTGATTCCTGATTTGTCTTTTCGGATTCTGGTCTCACCTTCTAATACTCCCTTTCCAACTTGAACCATAGGTCTTTTGCCGAAGTGTACTCTCCTACACTTTCCTTCACTGAGCTGGGAAGTCCATCCACGAGGAACTTCAAGGATGTAGTGTTGTCCTTCTTCGCTTCCTTCTGTGCAGCTGATTTTCCTTTCTTGTTTGATGGAGCGGGTGGATTGATGACAATTTCCCAAACACCAAACTTCTTCAGATAAGCCTTCATTTTGCTCCTCCAACTGAAATAATCTGCAATATCTAGTACAGGTACGTCATTGCTTGATGACTCTTTCTTTTCCTCCATTGTGTCTAAAGATCTCCTTCAAGCTTGCTAGGCTCGTGACGAAGGCCTGCTCTGATACCAATTGTAGACACTGAGAGGGGGGGTGAATCAGTGTAAAGCAATTTTTACAATTTTTCTTGACCTGTTACACTTAACTACCAATTCATCATTACCAATAATCATTTCATAAACTTCATCATTCACATATCATAGCATTTAACTCATCAAGAACCATAACACAGAAGAACACCACACCATATAAATTTGTAATATTTTTATATTAGTTTTGGTTCGGCTACAACCGTTAGGCAAAATCAGCACCTACTGATACATAGAGCACCTACTCTGCATCCAGGACCCTACCTGGTTTTCTTAGACCCTGCTGAGAAGGGTTTGAGGTATCCTAACCTCAAAAGCAAGACAAGCTTGCATTTTACAATTAATGCTTACTGTTACATCAACTCATCAAACACTTGTGGTTTTAATCTGCTGTCAACTGTCTCAGCTTATGCTCATCTGCTCATCATCAACACTGCTCACCAATCACTGTCCTCTAGTCACTGTCAGATCATCCTTGTAGATATCACTGCCACATCCTAAGCAATTTCTGTCATATCAGCATCACATCAACACTACTCATCATTATGCTTTATGAGCAATCCACTGTCAACTGCCTAAATCACTACCAGCTGTCCATAACACAGTCAACTCAATTAACATAAAGGTCTTCACAAACTAGACTGTCTAACAATAATCAACCTGGTCATCATCACCATTGTCTTCTTTACTTGTTGCTGGTCATTAGCCTGTCACTATCATATCAAACTACAGTCATTGTCATATGAATGGTTGTCTCTTATCTTGGCAAGACAATGTATGTCACTGTCTATCTGTCACATAAAGATGCCATAACAGCTGTAAGGTCAATTTGAGACTGATGCATTTCATTCCCAAGCAAATATGGATCTTTTTACAGAGCTAGAAATGATTGATAAACAACCAGAAATAAATGGCATCTTGTAGAGTTTAATCTGTTCATATACTATCTGCTTATTTCAATGTGCGTATCACTCCTGTAAACTGTATACAACTCTATGAATATGCTACCATATCAAGTACCATGTGTGCATCATCATGGAATACTGAGTAGAAGGTTTATCAGAAGGTTTGTACAATCATATCACCATCGTACATCACTGTACATTCAGTCAATGGTATTCACATAGGTCATTGTATTTAATACTTGTATGCACATTCAAACATACCTTGTCTGTAGAAGATCACAACTCGGAGCTCTACTGTATATCAGCATCATGTTGTGTCCATCATTACCCTAGCGCTTCCTACAGCGAGTTATTCCTTACTGTCCCACAAAAATTTCAATACTTACTGCCCATGTCTTCAAGAGTCTCTCCTGTCAAGTCTTGTTCATGTTTTCAAAGGACTGCACCTGTCAAGTCTTGGCTGAGATCTTCAAGGAGTAGTTATGTATCAACATCATCTTCATCAAGGCATCATTTGTTATGTATGGCTGTTGTTGAGCATCGCATCAACAACTTTCTTGATGAGCATGCACAGATCTTTGATGCTTGATGAAGTATACACCCAGACCTCTCAGACACTTGCATATCCAGCCATTAAACAGTCATAATAAGCTTCATAATAATCAAAGAATATAATAGTACTGAAAATTCTTTCAAACCTTAAAGATGATCCTAATTAGCCTTGATCTTCCTTTTGCATTTTCTCCCTCATACTTGCTTCTTCATTTTGCAATCTCAGACTCGGATCTGTGAAATAACATCAATGTGGACTGTGTAAAGACTGCTGCCATCATCACCATCTTCATCAGGGTCTATCAAACATCAAGGTCTTTGCCTGTGCATGTCAAAGCTCAGTGTATGTCTGCTAGTGGAAGAAGGGCATCAATGAGACATCATTCAAACACTTCAAACACCCAAGGCTTGAACTGTTCAAGCACTCAAAGATTCAGGCTGTATGTGCACGTGAAGATGTCCTCTAACACAGTCAAGACTTGGACTACGTACTTCAACTTGGATGTGTGTTGGTACTGTGGATAACCTTCAAAATTCAGAATTGCTGTAGATGTCTTCAAAGATAGTTTTCATGCTAATAAAAGATTACATTCATGAATGTTCAAACTCCTGAAGTAGACTGTCATTTGAATGTAGAAGATTCATCAAAATTTAGGGCTTGTTGTTGACTTCAAACCAAAACTGATAGGACTGTTTGAATGCTTGTGAAACCCCAAGCTATGGCAGCCTTAAAGGAGTCAATCTCTCTATTTCTTTATATCAGCAGCAAATCTATTTCTCTTTCCTGTAGCAGCAATATACCCAACTCCACCTCTGGTAACATCCTTTGGAACTGATGTAAAATGCAGACTTGTTAATGACTGATATAAAACGCAGACCCACTTCTACTTCCTGTAGAGACCTTTCTCCATGTCCAGACTATTCATAAAATATCACAATAGGATAATAGTGATGATATTCATGTTCAGGAGTGGTGGATAAGTCCTGTAGGTGTCCACAGTAGTGACAATCAGTCAACAGACTTGGAATAACAGACTGTCCTCATGCTCCTTATTTTTCCTTTAAGAGTAATGCGTCATAAATAGATAGGGCATAACTGTTCAAGCAAACTCTTTGTGTTGCTGCAATTTTGGATCGATTCAACTAACAGTATCTGCCTCAGATCTCATCACCACTTCATTGAAACTCTCGGAGATAAAGCAGACTTAAAAAAAATATCAGACTTCAAAAGAAAAATAATGTCTGCTGCTTGGATACTTCTAGTTACTGTAACCACCGAGGATAATAAAAAAATATCAACTGACAAATTTAGAGCTGTCAAATCTCACTCAAATGTTTTATGCATGGAAATCAAAGATAAAGATTATAAGATCAAACTGGTGCGGCTGCCTCAGTCTTCTCAGTCTGTATTATCCACGAATTTTCCTCAGGTAGCTCGCAGAGCACTGCTCCCACGAAATTTCACCCACGAGTTTTTTTTTTTTTTTTTAAGTTAGGGCAATCTCCTGCTGTGGCTGCAAATGCTAATAAACAAAATAAAAAACCTACACAACTAAGACCACCCTTCCTGGAGTCCTTCAACAAGAATGATTAGGTGTCTCCAAGCTACAGATCTAAAAATAAAAAGGAGTGTGAAAAGAAAAATAATCAACAGAATGCCTCCTTTAAAATTTCTCAGTCAATAGCCCATGTGTTTCCCAAAAATTTCCTTTGCTGTTCTGCAACTGCCTCAGAGCTCCACCAAAAATTTCCTTTGTTGTTCTGCGGCTGCCTCAGAGCTCCACCAAAATTTTCCACATCAAAAATGAGGATTTGATGGGGTATAAATACTAAATTTCCACCCATATTTTGCTGAGCCGACATATAATATATTTTAATTTTTAATGGGGCCGACATACAAAAAATATTTTATTTTTTAATAAAACTTTGACTAAGCCGACTTTGTGTTTGACTGAGCCGACTTAAAAAATATTTTATTTCTGGGCCGACATTCTATTTCTGGGCTGACATAAAAAATATTTTGATTTCTGGGCCGACATACTAAAAAAATATTCTTCAGTTAATGTCCATTTGTCCACAACTTGAGCAGCCATTTTGCAATTTCAGGTAGCAAATATCTTCCATGAATGAAGGAGACTGGAACACACAGCTTGATCCTGATAGGGCTTTTACATCACCCCTAAAAGAGTGGCCACTACAAGTCCTTGTTGGAATCAATGACAATTTCATCAACACTAGTTCCCTTATTCCTTGGAGAATCATGCTCAGCTCGGGGGTGGTAGCGCTGCTGAGAGATTAAGGAGCACGCTGGCCTATGGTTGGGTGGAACGTTGCAGCGACGTAGCTAGTTGCGGATCAAGTTATTCATAAGATAAGTGCTCTCGTCCATTCCTACTTCCACAACTATATTTACTGTTAATGACTATAATGGACATGTTGAATGAATTCTTGTATGAATCTATGATGTTTTCCGGTGTGTCTAATAGATAATTGCATCTATGCATGATAAATGTTCATGTGTGCATGTTTCCTCTTCAATACGTTTGCTTCAGCATTCTGTTTTAGCATTTTTATGCATGTACATGTTCATGGGGCTCTTAGCCCGGGTGGTTTAAGCCATGGTGATCGCGTCCTCTTCGTCGGTCGGAGGCATGGGGACGTCACAGGAGGAGTACAACTCCATCATGAATAATGGGGTGTGGGAAGTGGTTCTAAGACCAGAGGGGAAGTCAGTTGTGACTTCCAAATGGATTTACAAGATAAAGCATGTTGCATATGGTAGTATTGAGAAGTTCAAAGATCGTTTTGTTGCACGTGGTTTCTCTCATGTCTAGGGAGTTGACTATGATGAGACATTTGAACCAGTGGCCAAATTTTGTTCAATCAGGGCAGTGACCTCCATCGTGGCAGAGATACGGTTGGAAGATCCATCAAATGGATGTGAAAACCACTTTTCTCAACGGTTTTCTACAGGAGGAGGTGTATCTGGAGTAGCCACAGGGATTTGAGGTGTGTGAGAGAGATTCTCATGTTTGCAGGCTAAAAAAAGGTCATGTATGGTCTGAAGCAAGCCCCTTGGGCTTGGTATTCCAGGATCAATACCTACTTGCTTTCAATTGGGTTTCAGAAGAGTGAAGCGGATCCCAACTTGTACTACATTGTGGTTGGTTGTATTCCACTTATTCTTCTATTGTATGTTGATGATTTGTTCATTACTGGGGGATAGCACTTGATTGATGTGTGCAAGAAGGATCTTGCTTCAAAGTTCGAGATGATAGACCTTGGACCGATGCATTATTATTTGGGGATGGAGGTTTGGTAGGAGGATGGACATGTTTTCCTGGGGCAAGGAAAATATGTTGCAGATGTTCTGAAGAGATTTCATATGACTGATTGTAGACCTATGTTGACACCCATGATCACCAACTAGGTGAAGCTTCATGGTTCAGAGGGAGAGTTGGTGGACCCTACCTTATATCATCAATTGATTGGTTCGTTGATGTATTTTGTCAACACCAGACCAGATATGAGTTTTGCAGTGAACACTCTCAGTCAGTTCATGGTGGAGCCCAGGAGAGTGCATTGGACTACTGCAAACACATTTTGAGATATCTTGCCAGGTACATCTAATTATGGATTGGATTATATGAGATCTGGTGGAGTGGGATTGGTTGGCTATACAGATTCAGATTGGGCAGGTAGTGTTTAGGACCAGAAGAGCACTTTTGGTTGTTGCTTTAGCTTGGGTTCGGTAGTTGTGTCGTGGTTCAGCAATAAGCAAAAGTCCGTGGCATTGAGTTTTGTTGAGGCTGAGTATATGGCAGCCAGTCAGGCCAGGTGTGAGGCCTTATGGATTTGCAAGTTGATGGTATATTTGTTTGATATGGAGTTGAGTCCTACAGTTATATAGTGCGATAATCATAGTTTCGTCAAGCTCTCTGAGAATCCTGTATTTCATGATAGGTCGAAGCACATTGAGATTAGATATCACTATATCAATGACTATGTTCAGAGAGGGGTTGTTCGATTGCAATATGTTCTGACAGATGAGCAGGTGGCTGACATTCTCATGAAGGCTTTGGGTAGAGGGAAGCATGTCTACTTCACAGATAAGTTGGGAGTGGTGAAAAACACCTTCCTCGGTAAGAGGGAGTGTTGAAAAGTAACCTAGGAAGTGTTTGACCACCTAGACTTTCCTTGGGGTGGACAATGACACTTAAATGTTATGACTCCTAGTCTAGTGCATTTAATAAAGTGAGAAGCACTTTATAATTTTAAAGTGACTTTATTAAAAAGGCTAAGTAATGATATTTTCCTAATTTCACATTTAAATAAAGTTAAGTGAGTGATTAAATAGAATGGGGTTGCTCAACTTTATTAAATGACATGAGGTGCACTAATTGTCATTTAATTATTATTTAATGGAGCATTTAATGTGAACCCTTCATCTAATCTAATCTTGACCGTTAGGTTGACAAGGAAGTTACCATGAACAAAAAGGACTAAGGCAAGGCAAAAGTTCATTCATTGTGATCATTTCCAAAAGAGATTTTTGGAGAGAGAAGAGAAACATAGAGAGTGAGGGTTTGAAGAGTTTTTTAACTAGGAGAGAGAAAATTCCATAATTTGAAGTGGGCACATTTCCCAATAAACTTTGGGTTTCTAGATAGAGTTGGCATAGAAATCGAGGAAGGCTAAAGCATTAATTGGCACAGAAATTGAGGTGTACTTTACATAGACCATATTGTACCATACCCTACATGTGGCACAGTTTTTTAGGAGAAACCATACAACATTTATTGTTGTTGTTAGAATTCGTACAACATTAAATGTTGATGTCAGAGACCGTGCTAGGCACAATTATCGAGGTCATTTATTGTTGCAGGCCATACACTGTCAGACCATACAGTTTCATGTGTGTGGCACAGATTTCAAGGGCTGAAATTATGAGCAGGTCGTACAGTTATGTCAATGAGTTACTGGCACGATTTTCGAGGAAGGAATGAGATAAGTATTGTTGTTCTGGGTTTGTAAATTTTGTCTGAAAATGATAAAATCTCCCTCACTCTGAAAGCAAGTTTTTCCTTGGGGTTTTTATCCTGGACCATTGGTAAAAAACAAGTGTGTTAAAATTTCATGTGTTTGAAAGTCTGAAATTTCCTGAGTTTTTAATTTCCCAGTTGAAAAGAAAATTTCTGAATTGTCTAAAATTGAGAAAAAGAACCTCGTGTTTCAGTCAAGTTAAATTTTGTTAAAAATTTGTGCATTGAAGGGTTGGGCATTAAACCATGCAAAGAATCCAAAAGGCTTGAAACCGGGTTGGGGTTTCTTTCAAAAACTTTCAGTCAACACCCAAGAGTAGTACTAATACACCCCCTGATGAGAGGAAGACCCATGGGGAAGCCATTTTTTCGAATACTGGACCTCATAACCGACCCCATGAGTTCAAAAATCAGAATGGACCTGCAATACCTAAGGTTGTAGAGTCCAAAGGTCCTTACACCACCTATGATGTTAGAGAAGCAGCAAATGGTTGGAATCAATTAAGTGAGGAATGTAGAAAATTCCTACCTTTTGATCAGTTCATTAGAGCTTCTCGTTAGCTCAAGCAAGGAGGACATGGGAATAGGGCACCTCCTATTAATCATGAATTAAAATACACCATGGGAAAAGTAACGATTTTTTCCTTTAATGGTTACTCACAAATGCCTTCTGGTGCTTGGTTGAAAAAACCAAGTGTATATTTTCAATTGAATCTTATGGTTTAAGAAGATGCATGGAAAATGGCCATTTTGCATCTTGAAGGGAAAGCTAGTGATTGGTGGTTCCATAGTCTTAGAACCTTGGGACATGATCAGATTTTATCTTATGAGGGATTCTTTAATGCATTGATGGAGAGATTTGAGAGAAAATACCTTGAACTTCCTTTTAAAGAACTAGCGCAATTGAAGCATGTAGGAACTCCTGAAGCATATATGTTAGAATTTGAAAAGCTTCCAGTAATGGTTTCTGATGTATCTATGGCTAGGTTGGTTTTATTGTTTACTGAAGGATTGACAGAACCTTTGAGAGGGCTAGTGAAAGCCCACAAGCCAACCACATTGAAGGATGCCATAATTTGATAAGGGATTTGCATAATGTATTACCAAGAACCAAATATCCTCCCAAGACAAATTTTTCTTCCAAATTGAAGGAGGGTAAGAAACCATGGCAAAAGTACTCCTCTACCAAAGAAAATAAAGGAGGACCAAGTAAAGAAGAACATAGAACAAAGAAGCTATGTTTTGCATGCCAACAACCTTGGGTTCCAGGACATAAATGTGTCAAGGGGAAGGCACATTACATTGAAGTTTTTTCTGAAGATGATGAAGAGGAGGAGGAGGAGGAAGAAGCACAACTTGCAGCCTAAGAGGAAGGGTATGAAACAACAGAAGAAGAGCATCCCACTCTTGATATAGGAAAAATTGCAGCACTCTCGGGTGTACCTATATTCCACACCTTGAGGCTCAAGGGAAGCATACAAGGCCAAAAGGTCACGGTTCTAGTGGATGGTGAAGCCACTCACAACTTCATAGATGCAACCTTAGTGGAGAGGAGAAAGTTACAAGCTGAAAATTTTGATGGTTTCATAGTCATCATTCCATGTAACAATTCTATGGACTGCACTAAATGGATTTCAAAGCTTCAAGTTACTCTAGGAAATCATACTATCATTGGCAATTTTTATGTAGTGAATGTGGTTAATACAAATGTGGTTTTTGGAGTACAATGGTTGTATTCTTTGGGGGAGAATACAATGAACTATCAAGTCCATGAAATAAGGTTAAAAAATTCGGAAGGGAAACCCATCTTGTTGAGGGGAATGCACACTTACCCGAATCAAGTGGTGTCCTCTCACAACATGAGGTCTATCTTGAGGCATGGACATGTAGAATGGGTTGATGAATGTTTAATTACATATCCTAAACCTCACTTCAATATTTCCAAGCATCCTAAGGAGATAGAGCAACTATTGAGTAAGTGAGAAGGTTTTTGCAGACCTCCCGCCAAGAATACCACCAGATAGAGGGGTGGAGCATGTCATTGAGATAGATATATGAACAAAACCTATCAAAATGCAGCCCTAAAGACACCCCAAAAGGATTCAAGATGATATTGAAGAGGCCACTAAATAACTCTTGGAGTTGGGTCTCATAAGGCCTAATTCTAGCCCATTTGCTTCTTCAGTTGTTATGGTGAAGAAAAAATATGGAACCTTGACAATGTGCATTGATTTTAGAGCATTAAACAAGAAGACAATAAAGAATAGATACCCCATCGTAACTTGTGATGAGCTCGTGGATGAGCTCCATTGGACCAAGTTCTTCTCAAAGATTGACCTTAGATCTGGTTATCATCAAATTCGAATGAGAGAAGAAGACCTACCAAAATTTGTTTTTAGATGCCACTATGGTCACTTTGAGTTTGTTGCCATGCCCTTTGGCTTGACAAATGCACCTTCCACATTCCAATAATGCATGAACAATATATTCCACAAGCAACTTCGTAAGTTTGTACTAGTTTTCTTTGATGACATTCTTATTTAAAGTGAAACTTGGAAGGAACATTTGCATCATCTAGAAGAGGTATTAAAAATTCTGCATGATCAATCTTTGTTTGCTAAGATATAAAAATGTGAGTTTGTTTTGACAGATATGTTGTATCTTGGACACATAATTGGTTAAGATGGAGTGAAGGTGGATATGGAGAAAAGAAGATCCATTTTAGAGTGGCCTCGTGCCAAAAGTCTCATTGAATTAAGAGGACTATTGGAATTTGCACCTACTATAGAAAGTTTGTGAAGGGGTTCTCCCAACTCACTTCACCTCTCACTGATTTGACAAAGAAATATGTTTTCCAATGGAATGAAGGGGCTGAAAAATCTTTCCAAAGAATGAAGGAGGTAATAACCAACTGTCTTATTCTAGCCTTTCCTGGTTTTTCAACTGTCTTATTCTAGCCTAGCCTAGCCTTGCAAGAGTTGAGGAGAAGGCCAAGTGGCATGGATGTTACTAAACATCAAGGATGAGGTGGAGGAAGCCTATGGGAGTGAATTCAACCTTGGAGGACCTTTGGAGGATTATAAAAATATGTCATGAAGAATGGAAATGGTTTTTGATCATTTGTGAATTTTCCTTTGGCATTTTGGAGAGCATCAGCTTGTCCATTGCACGGTGAGTGCACACTTACCCTGCTAGTGATCAAATTTCGAGAGAGTGATATTCTCATCCAAGTTGGCTATGGTAGAGGCCACCTTGACCTCTGATTTGGATCTTCATGGAGTGTTTTTACTGCAGAGTATAGTTCGTGATCCATGTCCCCTCCCATTCTCTCAATTCCCACTTCCATATTTCCATGTTTTTCTATGAAGGCACACTTGTATTAATGGTGGTTGTGCCTCATTGAGTTTAGTTGTCCAAGAATGGGTGAATGATTCATGGCTCTGTAATATGTCTCTCATCTTCTCTGTAAGTCGAAATAAGAAGAGATACATATGCAAATGTCCATATTTCCAAGCGTTGTTGTGACTAGTTTCCATGTAATGATTTCCCACTTCAATGGAGTTGTATATATGATGTGTATTGCGACTTGGATCAATGTTATATGCTTTTAGTGAGCTATTATAATGCTTTAAATGGTATATATTCATATTTCTCTATTCTGAACCATTATATGCACCATTTATGAGTTGAAGTTGAGCTTTTATGTGTCGTTTCCCTTAAGCAAATATCACTGAAATTATGCATTCGAATATGAAGCTTTAATCCTCTGTTGCAGACCTCTTAACCACACCAAATTATAGTAAATGAATTATAATTACAGTCCTGTTGAGGCCTGGAAAATTGTAGGTAACAACAGTTAGGGATTCTCCCCAGTAAATGTTCCCAACTAGCCCGTTACTATTTGGTATGGGGAATCCGTCCGGTTTACGGTCCAGCTACCATAGGTCGAGTAACAAAAATAAAGGGTTTTACCGGTTACGTCTCGGTCCACCGTGTATGTTTTTAGTTTTTTTTATTTAAGTATGAGATGCAATTGCATATCTAAAAATGCAGATTGATAGAGAATACAAGGAGCGGTCACAATGTGATGCGCAGGTTCTTACCTCTCGTCTTAACTCTCTCGCATCTAAACCACGCACAGTAAGAAAAACTAAAACTAACTATCTAACCTATCCCTAGGGATGAGTAATGTATTTTACGCATGCATTGAGAAAAATCACAGATAGTTGTTACTCCTTTCACAACACATGAACATTTATAGATATATGAACAACCAGATAGCTAATTGTTTATGAACAGCATTCATTACTTATAGTGGAAATTTCATAGAAAAAACTAGAGCGCATTCATAACAAGAACATAAGTTCAAAGAGTTAGAACGATCTCACAGTTAATGGATAACAGCTGAAAACGAAATAGTTCACATTCAACAAATCCATTGCACAGCATTTGAAACCTTCCACAAAGTTTTCTCCAACAGGAAACTTGTAATTTCTTTATGCAAAAGAAAATAGTTCTTCTTACATTATACTCTCACAAATCTATCTGGGAAAAAGTCCCCGGCTTCTATCTAACTCTCCTATATTTATACTACAAGCAAAACTCTTGGGCTACCCCTCGGTGACCTTTGGGCTCCCCCCAACCGTTCAATCCCACAATTTTGTCTTTTTGTGACTACTCATGATTTATACAATATGTTACATTTCACGTTAAAATTTTAAGAGCATTTTTATGAAAAAGGACCAACTTGGTAACTGACGAACTTTTCCAAGCCTGGGCCTCTACTCTTATTGATTATGCTCAGTAATCCATTGGTCACTTATTGGATCTTGTTGAGCTCAGACCTAACTTTCTTCTTCTTTTCTCTATTTTTTCTTCTTCATTATTCAACCGCTTCCTTCCTTGCTGCCTCCCTTCTACTTTGTCTTTTAAACACATCTTACTCGCAGTAATCATCTTGTCATGAAGATAGCATATTTTAGACCATTTAGGGTTTAATAAAGTAATACGAACTGTATCAATACATGCATTCTGTAAAATGAACTCTAAACAATGTTAATGCATGAAAAGAAAACATGATAATGCAAAGAAAATCCTGATAGCTGGATCTGAAAATCCTCTAAACCCGCTGCCCAACTAAAATCACGATCCCGAAAAAAACAAACTCTTCATCTCAATCCCAACCGCATCTGGACCAATTCGACCTCCTCCGATGAAAGCGTGAAAAATGGAAAAGTAACCGTCATCGAAAAATAGAGTAAAAGCACATGAGAAAGGAAGGAAAACCCTTACCGGTGAGAAAAAACTAAGCATCGGGCAAAAACAAACTCTCATCAGCAAGTGGAAACACTATAAGTCGGATGGTTAGTGCATTAGGGAGTTGCAACGGTGGAAGACATAAGGACTACAGCTTCCGCTTACAAATAAAAAACTGCGGCGATCGGAAGTTTTAATGACTGAGTGTCGGTGATGGTGAGCTCAACGCCGCCACCATGTCGGCAACACACAGGACTAGTCCTCCAATTAACCATCAAAAAACCGTTCCAATAGCGAAAACAACATCATCGAAAGGCAAAAAGGTTTAGGCAATAAAACCACGGAATCGGAAAGACTAAGAACTAACTGTTGGCATGTTCATTATCTGTCCGCCGAAACGGTAGAGATTTAGAAAGCTAATGCCCCGACCTTGATAAATAAAACTGTCGACAGTTAAATGAGATAAAAGCGCTTCGGTGAACATAAAAATTGTTCATCGGGATGTTCATTGCTTACCCTCTGCAACGGCGGTTGCGTAGAAGACTACTGCCCTGATTCACTGTTCAAACCACTTCCGAGAGCGATGAAGGAAAACAAAAAAAAAACATTAAGTGATCAAAAGGCCTTCGGCTATGCAGCGTTAAAGTTAGTTCATTTCACCTCTGAAACTGCGACGACGAAGAGAACTAAAACTCTGACTTAAACATAAATAGACTTCCGAAAGCGATAAAGGAGATCAAATAGACCAAAAGGACATCATTTTCAAATCAAACTCGAAATTCCAACAGTCAAAGCATTGGCCGACATAAAGCAGTTCCGAAAAACATGAAAGCAATTGACCTCAATTCGACTTCAAACAATCCAAATTTGTAGCAGAGGGACAAAACATAGTTCAGCAATCCAAACAAGCCCATGCAAGATAAAATCAATAAGGAGGGTCCAAAATTTCAAAAAAATTGGGGAAAATAGTTGCAGCTGCAACAATTGGCGACTGCCTGGTGAACCCAGATCTTTGGACAATTTCTTCCTTAAGAAACAGATTGTTTGATAATAAAACCAACATGTTGAATTCTTCTAGATGTCTGAATTTCCCAAATGCAAATGTATGTACTTTTAACCATTGATGATAGTCCAATTTAGGGATCATGGGAACCAAGATTTAAAAGTCCAGATAACTCTTTTGAGGCCAAGAATATGAATTTCATTTTTTACCTCTATCTTCGGGTAGTTTCTAGCTCGGACACCACAGGATTGTAACATATGGTAAAAATAAATATTCATTTGTTCCTCATTCCCATGCCATTTTGCACTTTTTGTGCTTTTGGACTTTTGTCCTTTTTTAGTCCTCCTGCATGCCTTTCTTTCTGAATTTTTATTCAGGCTCCTCTATCCATAGTGTCCTTTTGTGTGAGAGATGTATTTAATTTTCAGCTCACGAACAGAGAAGAACTTTGGCAATTTTGTACTTATATGGTTCAGTACTTTGATTTGATACATATTGCTTTCTTAGGAGATTTTTGACTCTTATTTGCCTTTTGGCTTTCAATTCTTGGCATGGGATCATTTATATATAATACACAATTTTACCTTGCTTCCTTTCCATGGGTCTTTTGCTGTCACCCCCTAAGACATTTTTAAATGTGAGATGGATGGAGCCTCGAAATAGTATTCCAGACCTTTTGATCCTGAATTATTTTACAAGGATTAAGTAGGACTTCAATGTGTTCATAGCCATTTAGGAAAACTGTTAACTAGAAGAAAATTTTTCAGATAAAACAATAGTACACAATCTTATAATCAAGGATTTTAGTTAATCCAGAATTCTGATGCTCTCCATGCAACCAAAAGTTTGCTTCGTTTATTGAAATCCTTCAAAATCTAAACTAGAACAAACAGAAATAAAGTAAATCCAAAATAAACAACCAAATCAATTTATTTATGTACAAAACAAAACAAAAAATCAGGAAAAATAAGGTTTGAGAACTAAACCATTAATTGGTAAGTTCTCTTCCCACCCCTGTAAATCTTGCAATTTGTAGGTTGAGGGGCCAAGTTTTGCAGCAATCTAAAAAGGGCCTACCCATAACTATTGAAACTTCGTGTGCTTCCCCTTTTCATCATGTGGGTGATCCCACTTAAGAACCAGGTTTCCCACTTCAAACTCCTTCTTTCCAGCTTTATGTTTATCAAACCACCGCTTCACTACTTCTTGTTGATGCTTAAAACGTTCTTTGGCCCTGGACCTAGACTCTTCCACCTTCAAAAGATTATAGATTCTAATTTGCAGGATTTCGTTATCTGTGCCTCTAGACTCTTGAGCTATTATGGAATATGGTAGCATAATGTTAGGAGGAAGTATAGCCTCTTTTCCATAAACAAGGGTATACGGTGACACACCTAAGGAATTCTTGGGTGTGACCCTATCAGCTCAAAGAGCGTTCGGTAATGCTAAATGCCAACTTCTCTGGTTTTCTATCACAGTCTTTTTTAAGATCCTAATTAGATTCTTGTTTGTAGATTCTGCCAAACCATTTCCTTGTGGGTAATAGTTCGTAGAATAATGAAACGTAATTCCTCTTTCATGAGTAAATGCAGTTAATCTAATAGAAGAAAAATAAGTAGCATTATCGAAAACCAGGGAAATTGGAACCCCAAACCTGGTCATAATATGATCTTGCAAGAAATCCATGACCACATCTTCGTTCACTTTACGTAACGGAATTGACTCGACCCATCTAGTGAAGTAGTCAGTTGCCGTCAAAATGTATTTGTGTTGCAAGGAAGAATTTGGTTTTATCTCTCTAATGATATCAATTCCCCATTGCTCAAATGGTTTTGTTATCATCACCGGCTTCAATGGTCCTGTTGCTTTGGCTTGTCTTCCCCCACACCTCTAGCAGATATCACACTTTCTGACATGGGAGTGTGCGTCCTTAAACAGTGTGAGCCAATAATATCCGGCTCTGAGAATCTTGTGGGTTATCGTATCTCCGGAAAAATGACCTCTAGTAGGCCCATCATGTAACTTTGTTATGACCTTCTTTGCATCTTCTTTCTCTAAACATCTGAGAAGGACTCCATCATAATTCTTCCTGAATAAAATTCCATCAATTATCTAATATGCAGCTGATTTAATGCGCAACGCTCTTCGCTGCTTGGAATTCCAATGTTCTAGCAACAATCCTTCCTGAAGGTAATGAACAAGGTCTTGGTACCAGGAATCTGGAGCTATGAAAAGAGGACACACATCCATCATATGTAACTCAGCTTCATTTTCCCAATTGTTTTCTTCATTGTTGTTACCTTCAGCCATTAGTTTGCACAGTCCTTGCCCTTTAACTATGGATGTTGGTTTGAATTCGAGGTCATATTCTTGTAAAGTTGTTACCCAGTTGCCTCTTCTTTCTCCTAATTCTTTTTGTATGAAAAGAGACCTGACAGCTAGGTGTGGAACTATTACCTTCGTCCAGTTCTTAAGTATGTATGGCCTAAATTGTTTTACCGCTTTGAAGACTGCATAAGCTTGTTTATCCACAACTAGGTAATTCAATTCGGCCCCCTGCAGACCAGTACTCATAAATGATATGGGGTACTCATCTCCCCCATCTTCCTTCTGAGTAAGCACCACTGCTAATGAATCGTCAGATGCGAAAGTGTACAAAATAAAATCTTTCTCAAAATTTGGACTTTTGAGAGAGGGTGCATGAGCAATCGGATGTCTTTATTTTACTGAATGCATTCTTCTCTATATCAGTCCACTTGAATTGTACACTTTGTTTTACCATTTGCTGCAAAGGTTTAACAATTTGAGCGAAATCTGGCACAAACCTTCGCACAAAATTTATTGTCCCCATGAATGATTGCATACATTTTTTGTTATGGGGTAAAGGGATCTGTTCGAAAGCTTTAATCCTCTATGGGTCTATGGAGATCCCCTTTTTAGAAACCACGTGACCCAGTAGCTTTCCTTCTATAACCGCAAACACACATTTCCTTGGATTCAGTGAGATGCCATATTTTCGACAACGCTCGAAAATTTGTTTTAGATGGAATGCGTGTTCTTCTCTCTTCTTTGAAAATATCGTGACATCATCGAGATATACTGCCACACTACGGCCAATTAGACCGTGGAAATCTATATCCATAGCCCTCTGTAAAGTAGCTCCAGCATTGATGAGTCCAAAGGGCATTATTCTGTAAGAAAAAGTTCCCCACTTTGTTCTGAATGTAGTTTTAAGTCTATCTTATTCAGCTACTAACACTTGATTGTAGCTAGAGAATCCATCTAATAACAAAAATAACTCAGAACCCAAAACCATCTGCAATATCTACTCCATGGGTGGGACTGGATAGTTGTCTTTATCATAAGCGCAATTTAGGTTTCTGAAATCCACACATAGCCTGATTTCTCCATATTTATTCCTTGCTGGCACCAGATTTGAAACCCATTCTGAGTGTCTAAATTTGAATATAATTTTGGCATCCAATAATTTTTTCACTTCACTCTGAATTAAAGGCTCCAGTTTTGGATGCATCTTCCTCAAAGGTAGAAAAGCAATTGAATTGGTGTCATGACTCCAGATCTAATAGGAATGGCATGTTGTATAATCTTGGTGTCATATGTTTTAAGCTCTTCATATGTCCAGGAAAATACATCTTTGTACTGTTTGAACAAATTAATGAACTTATTTCTTTCACCCGGGGAACAACACTTTCCCAAATTTACATATTTGGGTTTAACTTCAGTTCCCAAATTTATCAGCTCGAATTGCAAAAACGAGCTGAGTGTTGACATTTGCCGGTCTTCTGAATTTGCTCTCTAAATCAAACGTCCGCTCTAAGGTCCTAACCGCTTTAAGAATGAAGTTGTCGAATTTTAACTCAGCTTGGTGTTCTTCGTCATCGATAATTGCCCCTTTGAAAGTGTCATCATTCATCAAACATTCCAAGATTTGTTGATCATCATCAAAAACTCGTAGATTAGTAATCATGTCTGGAACCGAAGGCTTGAAAAGTAATTCAATAAAACACTTGTTATTTCAAGGTACAAGCCTTGTAGCTGAGGTAGCTAACAAGTCAGCTACTGCATTCTTAAGTCTAGGAATGGATACAAATTTAAATGCATAAAAATTTGTTAGCAAATCCCACACTTCATTCTGATAAGCTTTTAAATTAGGTGAGATGCAATGTATGTGTTTTCGAATTTGCTTTACAATTATTTCAGAATCCCCATACACTTTCAGATTTTCTACTTTTAATTCAATTGCTTTTCTTAGTCCCTGAACTAATGCTTCATATTCGGCTGTGTTATTGGTACATTCAAACTCTAATCTACATGAAATAAAATGTTTATTTTTCTTTGGATCAATCAGGACACAGCCAGCTCCTGATCCTTCCAAAGTTTTAGATCCATCAAAAAAAAGTGTCCAAAAACTATCTACTTCTATTATACTTGAATCAACAACTACATCTGTAACAAAGTCTACTATTTTACAGTCAAATTCATCATCCCGTGAAAATCGAAGGAGATCGGGCTGTGTGTCTGGTGTACCGTTGGATTCTTCTACTTGGTAATTTCCTGGTTCAAGCTCAATAAAGTAATTCCCCAACACAGAATTCACTGGTTCATTCTTACCCTCCAACTGAGTAACATTGTGCTTCATATGGGGCTCTCTTAATACTTTTATTTGGTTGGGACTTCCCTTATAAGGCAACCACAGATGTGACCGATTTGATGCAAAATATCCATTTAGCTTTGCTGACCAATATCGACTCAAAACAAGTCCATATGCCTCAGGTATGTCTACCACTACAATATTGATGAACTGACATACCTTTTCATTTGAAGATAATCGAATCAAAACATCCTCCATTTCCCCAATTACCTTCACATTTGTTCTATCTAACTGAATAACCTGCCAGGTAGATGGTTTAGGCTGTCCATTTATCTTTTGTAGACTGAAAGCGGCATAACATTGATTGATGCCCCTAAGTCTACTAAACAGTTGTGCACGTTATGGTTGAAAATTTCAAAAGTTAATAGAAATGGTGGGGTCTTGTATTTAGTTTTACCTCGCACACTTGCTTCACCAATTTCTTCTTCTTTAGGTTGATTGTAAGTGGGAAGAGTTTCCTCAGGTATTTCAAGTGCTTTTAACAATCTTTCTTTCTGCTGAGGCACATTGCACATTTCGAACAGCAAGATATTTGCCTTAGCCCTCTTAATATCTTCCACAATATCATACTCCATCTTATGTTCTTTGAGATTCTTTTTTACATCATCAGTATTCTCCTCAATGGGATTAACAGGCATGTTGATTTGCTTTGGATTTTGACTTGTAATGGTGAATTCAGGTATCTTATCAGATGTGGTGCTCTTCTGAATTTTCTTTACATTCTTTTGAAGTCTCTTGATTTTCGGGAGTACTGATCTGTCCTCTTTTATCAAACCTTGACTTCTTGTTGTCACGTTTGTTTCCGATATCTCCATTTGTTTCAGATAACCTTCTTCCTATGTATTGAAAAGTGAGACACAGTCCCATAAAACCAGAGCATCATCCTCTTGTTTTTCTATGGATTTATTTCCCTTTTCCTCCTCATCATCAGCTTCTGTTAGTTTAGAGTCCAATAGCTGATTCATTAGTAATGTCATTGAATTGATCCATTGAGGGAAAAAAAATTCAGAATGAGGCTGCTGATGAAAGGTGCAAAAATTATCCATCCCTACCTCTGTTAATTTCATTGATGCAGGACTGTGTGGAGGAGGTTTAGATTGATTGTTGTCTTCTCTCATTTTATACTAAGGCTTATAAGATTTCTGAGCTTCTTTTTCCTTTTCCAAATCTATTATTCTGTTAGACAGTTTCTGCATCATTTTCAACATTCCTTCAAAATCATGTGACTGCTCCTCTTTAGGCTTAGACAGTAATAAGGCTTTCTTACCAAAAGTTTTTTCTCCTGACTGCTCAGGATAATCTTCTATGCTCTCTCTTTCAGCTTCTACTCTCTCGACTTCTTCATAAGTTTCTGACAATGTAGGCTTGACTTGCATCTTGGCAAACATGACCAAGTCAGGCCCTAAAGCTGAAGTGTAGTATTCGATCAAAACCTTATTAGACAGTTTATCAGTTGCAGAAAAATTCTTAATATAAGTAGCAAACCTTTGGGTGAAACTATGCACTTTTTCTTTTCTTTCTTTCTTCAAAGCGCATAACCCCTCCATTAACACTGCATGAGTTTTTTGGACTGCATATTTATTTATGAATATTCTTTCAAATGTATCCTAGTCTGTGATTGAGTTTGCAGGCAGAGCAAAATACCATGAGGCTGCTGCTCCTTTCAGGGTATGCGGAAACAATCTGCGAACTACATCTTCGTGTTCTCCAGCTCTTAGTCCTTCTATAGCCAAGTAAAAGCTTTGTAAATGATCATCTACTAAAATCTTTTCACTTGGGTCAAACTTGGGCAGCATTTTCTCAAAAGCCTGAGGTAAGTCATGTAAAGGGGGTGCCAGGTTTAAAGGTGACCTAGCCCTCCAAGCAGGTAGTGGATTAGGTGGGTTGGGTGGCTGATTTGTATTCACGTTTGCCATGAGTCTCGGTGGAGAATGAGGTGGTGAGTGAACAGGGATATGAATAGGTGAACAGCAAGGTGTATCTGGGCCCACTTGATTCAAAGGCTGAACAACTTCTTGTAATGTTGTTTCTACCAATTCTTCAAAATCTCCAACCAACACTGCGTCTTCCAATATAGGACGGTATTTCTTCTTATATTCTCTTATGGACAAGACAAGAATAATTGGTAATCCTCCAATCTTCTTCTTCTTCACATATGCCCTAGTATGTCTTCTCAGATCATTAACTACTTCGTTATCGACATAATACAGATGCTCTTTACCCTTCTCTTCAGAACTATCATCGTGGAATAATCTCGAGAAAATAAGTTTCCTCGGCCAGCCATGCACTGGCTGCCCTCCTTCTAGCGCCAAAAACTGTGAGGCCTGGAAAATTGCAGGTAACAACAGTGAGGGATTCTCCCCAGTAAACGTTCCCAACTAGCCCGTTGCTGTTTGGTATGGGGAATCTGCCCAGTTTACGGTCCGGCTACCGTAGGTCAAGTAACAAAAATAAAGGGTTTTACCGGTTACGGCCCGGTCCACCATGTATGTTTTTTAGTTTTTTGTATTTAAGTATGAGCTGCAAGTGCCTATTTAAAAATGCAGATTGATAGAGAATACGAGGAGCGGTCACAATGTGATGCGCAAGTTCTTACCTCTCGTCTTAACTCTCTCGCATCTAAACCACGCACAGTAAGAAAAACTAAAACTAACTATCTAACCTATCCCTAGGGAGCAAGATTATCATTTACCAATGAGTAATGTATTTTGCGCATGCATTGAGAAAAATCACAGATAGTTGTTACTCCTTTCACAACACATGAACATTTATAGATATATGAACAACCAGATAGCTAATTGTTTATGAACGACATTCATTACTCATAGTGGAAATTTCATAGAATAAACTAGAGCGCATTCATAACAAGAACATAGGTTCAAAGAGTTAAAATGATCTCACAGTTAATGGATAACAGCTGAAAATGAAATAGTTCACATTCAACAAATCCATTGCACAGCATTTGAAACCTTCCACAAAGCTTTCTCCACCAGGAAACTTGTAATTTATTTATGCGAAAGGAAATAGTTCTTCTTACATTATACTCTCACAAATCTATCTGGGAAAAAGTCCCCGGCTTCTATCTAACTCTCCTATATTTATACTACAAGCAAAACTCTTGGGCTGCCCCTCGGTGACCTTTGGGCTCCCCCCAACCGTTCAATCCCACAATTTTGTCTTTTTGTGAGTACTCATGATTTATACAATACGTTACATTTCAAGTTAAAATTTTAAGAGCATTTTTATGAAAAGGGACCAGCTTGGTAACTGACGAACTTTTCCAAGCCTGGGCCTCTGCTCTTATTGATTATGCTCAGTAATCCATTGGTCCCTTGCTAGATCCTGTTGAGCTCAGACCTAACTTTCTTCTTCTTTTCTCTATCTCTGCTTCTTCATTCTTCAGTTGCTTCCTTCCTTGCTACCTCCCTTCTACTTTGTCTTTTAAACACATCTTACTCGCAGTAATCATCCTATCATGAAGATAGCAGATTTTAGACCATTTAGGGTTTAATAAAGTAATACGAACTATATCAATACATGCATTCTGTAAAATGAACTCTAAACAATGTTAATGCATGAAAAGAAAACATGATAATGCAAAGAAAATCCTGACAACTGGGTCTGAAAATCCTCTAAACCCACTGCCCAACTAAAATCACGATCCTGAAAAAAACAAACTCTTCATCTCAATCCCAGCCGCATCTGGACCAATTCAACCTCCTCCGATGAAAGCGTGAAAAATGGCAAAGTAACCGTCATCAAAAAATAGAGTAAAAGCACACGAGAAAGGTAGGAAAACCCTTATAGGCAGGAAAAAACTAAGCATCGGACGAAAACAAACTCTCATCGATGGGCAGAAACACTATAAGTCAGATGGTTAGTGCATTAGGGAGCCACAACGATGGAAGACATAAGGACTACAGCTTCTACTTACAAATAAAAAACTGCGGCGATCAGAAGTTTTAATGACCGAGTGTCAGCGATGGTGAGCTTAACACCGCCGCTGTGTCAACAACACACAGGACTAGTCCTCCGATTAACCATCAAAAAACCGTTCCGATAGCGAAAACAACATCATCGAAAGGCAAAAAGGTTTAGGCAATAAAACCAAAGAATCAGCAAGACTAAGAACTAACCATTGGCATGTTCATTATCTGTTCGCCAAAACGGCAGATATTTAGAAAGCTACTGCCCCGACCTTGATAAATAAAACCGTCGACAGTTAAATGAGATAAAAGCGCTTCGGTGAACATAAAAACTGTCCATCGGGATGTTCATTGCTTACCCTCCGCAACGGCGGCTGCGTAGAAGACTACCGCCCCGATTCACTATTCATACCACTTCCAAGAGCGATGAAGGAAAACAAAAAAAAGTGTTAAGTGATCAAAATACCTTCGGCTATCCCTCCGCAACGGCGGCTGCGTAGAAGACTACCGCCCCGATTCACTATTCATACCACTTCCAAGAGCGATGAAGGAAAACAAAAAAAAGTGTTAAGTGATCAAAATACCTTCGGCTATGCAGTGTTAAAGTCAGTTCGTTTCACCTCCAAAACTGCGGCGACGAAGAGAACTAAAACTCCGACTTAAACATAAATAGACTTCTGAAAGCGATGAAGGAGATCAATCAGACCAAAAGGACATCATTGTCAAATCAAACTCGAAATTCCAATAGTCAGACCATTGGCCGACATAAAGCAGTTTCGGAAAACATGAAAGCAATTGACCTCAATTCGACTTCAAACAATCCAAATTTGTAGCAGAGGGACAAAATAGAGTTCAGCAATACAAACAAGCCCATGCAAGATAAAATCAATAAGGAGGGTCCAAAATTTCAAAAAAATTGGGGAAAATAGTTACAGCTGCAACAAGTCCCCATACTCTGTTTTACAATTTGGGAGGGTTGCATAGGAGTTGGAGAGCCATTTCTTCCAACAACCTAAGGGGGATTGCATCATAAATTTCTAGTAATTTTACCCTTTTTTCCATCATGCCCAAATCAATCTGCAATTGTTTATGACCTGTCATAAAACTATCAAAGATTCCATTAAAGAGTTATTATACTCCCCACATCAGTTCCTACCAAATTTGAGACCCTCTTGTTCCATTTGAACCCCGTAGAGTCAAGACTAGTTAAGACAAATTTTCCTAAATTCTGCCTTTGTTGGGTTCGAATTGGGACATTACACATGTAGTGTCCCTAAGGGAAATGACTAAATCCATACTACACATAGGGCATGACCAATGAGTATACAAAGGAGTCTCTTAGACATAATAGCTTAATCATTTATACTTTAGATTTCACTAATACCAATATAAAGAATTGCCAACATACAACCACTATTAACTGAGCCTCATTATTAAAATAGACAACAGAGCAAAGTAAAATCCATATGTACAAAACCATAATATCACTTGGGTCATATACCTGCATCAATATGAACAATCTAAAGGGCATTGAAACATTATTTTTGTTGTACATCATGGGCACTGTCATACACTATGTTATGGGTCATGAAAATGGCTAACTCAGTCACCGAATCTGGGGTCATGAGGCTCAATCATGGCATTAAACAAGTTAATCTGGATGCTCTGGATTTTCTAAAAGTGGGATATCATCAACTGGTGGCTTATCATCTGTTGATCTCATAGTAAAGGACTGGCTCAAAGAACTTCTCAGTACTGCTTAAGAACAATAGTATCCCAAGTACTATGTGTGTGACAACAGGTTAATAAAGTGAAAAAGTAACTAAGGGTGAAGATATTGATTCACCTGGCCCTTTTCAGTATCTTGGTGTGTACTACACACGTGGATTCCTGCGAATCAAGCCATCAAGTGAGAGGTCTATGCACCCAATGTGGGGTGTAAGTCTTGTTAATGAAGAGACAAGTAGGCTTGCTTAAGGCTGGGGGAAGAAACATGGAACCAATTACTGCCGAGTCTATGATGTTGCATTTCAACTCCATGATTTGCTAATATATCAACTAATTTATTTGCGTCCCTTCTAACATGATGATGCACTATACCCATTTATCTATTCAACGTGGCTTCCAACCTCTCCAACTTGGAAGCTAAACGCCAACTAGGATAAATCTTGGTTGTTGGAGTATTGTGGAGATGTGAAAGGATAGAGATCATTAGTGATGAATCGCCTTCCACAATCAGCTTGTTGTAATAATCCTTTGATCTAGCAATATGGATTCCTTTGATCATGGCATAGAGCTCTACCACATTGTTATTGTCTGTCCCAAGGAAGTTTGCATAAACTCAGAGAATCTAACCTGATTCATTTCTGAATACTCCCCCATATCCAGTAGGCCTTGGGTTACCCTTATTGGCTCTGTCAAAGTTGAGCACAAAGCTAGGATCAAGAGGGGACCAATTAACATGACTAGATGGGGATCTTCCTTGGAACGACATAGAAAGAGTAGTCTGGGGAGGGTCGATACCCCATGTATGAGATGATTGTAATGTCCTCTTGTTTTCCTTTCCAATTATCCCTTGTCCAAGATCTAAGGAGCACAATTTCTAGAATATTTAAGGAGATCTTTTCCCATATATGAGAAGTCGACAAAGATGAGCCTTTGAAAATTGAATCTTCCTTTATTTTCATGTTTCCCATAGTAAGAACCTTGGGAAAATCTGTTAGAAGTGGTTGACGATAGCATCGTCAGAGATATGAGATCTCCAACAAAATAATGTTGTTGTGATGTTGCCTCTATTGCAATCTTGTTGCCAAAATATGGATGTTCCTTTATCCTAGAGGGAATTAATGTAACAATAAGAATTGAAGAGGTTCTCAATGTGTTCAGAGTGGTTTGCACATAAAACACATTGGGAAGGCCCCTCAAATCCTCGCGCCAAAATACAATCCCAAGTGAGGACTCTTCCCTAGGATACTACTAGAGAAAGGTTGCGACCATTGGCTAGAAATTTTGGGTCCAAAGTTGTGCTATGATTGGCTAGAATGGAGTGGGCTTCTTTGAGGTTAAGTGTGCCATGATTCTTATAGCCCCAATGAAGAACATACTACCGTGGGTGGAATCAAATTCTTCGGTTTGGATATCTTTCCAGGATACTTCCTAAGGGAATCCATGGGGAGGAGCAGACCAACGATCCTTATCTGACCAATATCTCCATTGACCATAGCTTTTTGGTTGGGACCAGAATTGAGAGATGAGAGTGCTAAGAGAATTTGTAGTGGCAGAACTGAAGAGGTCACTCTAGGGATAGTTCATAATCTTTATACATAGTTTCCAAGAATCTTCCTCATGCTATTGGATCAACTCTTTGTTTTTCTAGGCTACACTCCATATAAGTGAACTTGAGATGCTTCCTTGAATCCAGATAAGGTCTTTGTGAGTAATATTAGGTGCATGCTTCCTAGACAAAATTTCCTCCCATAGGGTCGATGGGGTGGTAATCCATCACTAACAATTTTCAGCCAACTGAGCTTTGTTTTCAATTTTTGGATCTCTACCTCCCAAGCCTCCTTGCAGTTTTGGCAAGCAAACATTGGACTATCCAACCAAATCCCGTCTTGAATTCATCCCTCTAGAATCTCCCCAAAGAAATATGAGTTGAAGACTTTGAATGGTATTGAGGACATACATGGGGCAAAGTAAATTGAGAAAATATATATGCTCATGTTGTGTAGAACAAACTTCATGAGGGTCAGACTCCCTGGTAAGTTTAGATATCTAAAGGCCCAATTGGATATGTGTTTTTCCATGTTAGCAGGAAGAGTAGCCCAACCATGATTCCTAATAGCAGAAGCTATAAGAGGTGCACCCAAATATTTGGATGGAAGAGAGCTTCAATTGAACTGAAGAAGTTGAGTGAAGTGGATTGGAAGAGGAAGGGGAGTGTTACAAAAGAAAATACTAGACCTATCCTAATTTAGGTAAATACCCGAGGCTTCAAAAAGGATCAAAGGGTGGTATTTATGGCTTTGTCTTCCCTAATGGTTGTTGCTGCCATCAACGAATTATCATCAATGAATTGAATATGGGAGACAATAAGATCATCATCACCTAGGTGAAGACTCGAGACACTGTCGTTTTGAATTGCAAAATTAAGGAATCTACCTAGGCCTTCGACCATGAGGATGAAAAGGAAGGGTGACAAAGGTGTTAGACACAATGGCACACTAAGAGGGGGGGCGGGGGGGGGTGAATCAGTGTGTAAGGACTCTTTGGCAATTTCAACTTCTTAAAACTTAAACTGAGATCATCAATTGCAAACTACCAAATATGTCAACAATAATCAATCACATCATCCACACGGATCATCAAAGACACTTCATAAGATAAATTTTGTAAACTTTATTATGTATAGCTTGATATGAGTTACAATGGAGGCCACAACCTTCAGGTTTTCATCAGCTTCAACTAACTGAGAAGTACCAACTTCTATGCCAAGACCTTGCTTGGTTTTTCTTAGTTCCAACTAAGAAGATATGCAAGACCCAACTTGCCTTCACATACTAATCACATTCATGTCATGGCTTTCACTTCGTCTTCAACTGTAGTACTTTTCAAAGTGCTTATGTTATGGCTATCAGTCAGCTCATACACCTGTCACTTTTACAAACACTGAATTTGTTAACCCACTCAAGATTGCAGCATTCAGGGCTTTTGCATTGGCCTCATATTGGTTTAGTTCATCTATGTCTATAGGTAGGTCATCTGGTATTTTGTACTCTTTCTCAACAGACCTCCAAAATTTGTATCCACGAGACATTACATGGCACTTCATTGTTACACTCAAGTATGCATAATTGTCTCCCCTAAATAATGGAGGTCAATTGGTGGCTAACCCTTCTTCTTGATCCATAATGGTTTTTAATAGGATCCTCCTTCCAGTGATTAAGTTGTAGTGAAGGATCCTACTTTAATACCAATTGTTGGAATATTAGACAATATTGAGAGGGGGGGGTGAATCAGTATTGATAACTTTTAACTTAGTCATTAACACATAGAAACAACAAGATACAAAGAACACAACTTTTATCTTGGAAGCCCAATTAGGAAAACCACCAACACTTTCTATTACTGCAAAATTGTACTTTACATATGGTTTTTGCTTGCTACTACATACAAGAATGTTACTACACCTTATTTACCAGCTACTATTGGAAGGAGGCTACGACCCCCTGGTTTTTTCAGTTGCTACTAAAAGGATGCTACTATACCCTATTTACCAGCTACTACTGGAAGGAGGCTATGACCCCCTTGCAGGCATATAGCCTACCCTAGCACCACCCTAGTATGTTTTTATCAGACTTCCAGATCTCCTTTTATCTTTAATATTGTCAATGATTTCTTATTAGTTCCTTGGTCTCTATCTTCTGCTATTGCTACATGGATCTGGACTACAGAGACGACTTCAACCAAGATTAAACTTTTGTATATATGTCTAACATTGTGTATTTATATCGAAAATGGTATCCTTTCTTAGAATTGTGTCCCTTTGTTAATCACGTTCTTCCAAGGAGTAAATCGTGTCCTTTTTTATCAATAATTAACTCATCATTTAGTTTATGCAGTCACGCCCTTTCTATCTTTATCTCCTCTTAAATCTATGTTTATATGTTGCGAAATTATCAGCATGATTTTGAACAAAAAATCCTTCCGCAATTGCGGATTGTGGGTGTGCATTTTGACTTTTCTCAAAAACTGCTTCCACAATTAACCGTGCGCATTTATCTTTCTGCAAATACCTTTCCACAATCATCTTTATGTAATTACCTTTCTGCAATTTCGGATTGCAGATTGTGGGTATGCATTTCGATTTTTCTCAAAACTACTTCCGCAATTCCCGTTCTGCAAAATATCTCTCGCAATTTGTGGATTGCGGATTGCTGATGTTCCTTCCAACTTTTTTGAAATGGGATTCTGCAAATCTCTTTTCGGAAGTCCCGTGAACTGTCAATCGCTTTGCAGAATCCTCCTTGTCTATTGATCATTTATCAAACACGAAACTTCACTTTGGCACTCCGAAATGTTATCTTCCATGCATATTTACTTTGTGGATCCTTTCTCGTCGTTGATCTATCTCCTCTCCTTTGATCTGGACCGTCCGACTTCATAACTTCACTTTGTTATTCCTTTGTCTTACACTGAGTTTTCCATGCCATCATGTTTATTGGTTATTCCTTTGTCATTATTGAACTCCTTTGACATCAATGACAATTATATACAACAAAGGGATGGCTATGTGAAAGATGTGTGGTATTCACATCTAGCATGAAAAAGGGTTGGTACTGTGGAAAACGTATGAGACCTGCATCCAGTATGAAAAAAGGATTGGCTCTGCGGAGAGCTACATCTAGTATGAAAAAGGTTTAGCTTTGTAGAGGTATGCCCATTATGAAAAAGGACTGGTTGTTGTATTGGTGTCTCTAAGTATGAAAAAGGGATGATTTATGCACTGATATATATGAGAGGTACACTTACAATGAAAAAGGATTGGTTGTTGTAGGGGTGGCTCCCAGTATGCCAAAAAGGGTTGGTTGATGCACTGATATGAGAGGTATACCCAGTATGGAAAAAGTATTGACTATTGTATGGGTGGCTCCCATCATGAAAAAGGGTTGGTTGATGCACTGATATATATCAGATACACCCAGTATGAAAAAGGATTGGTTGTTGTATGGGATAGATCCCAACATGAAAAGCGGTTGGTTGATGCACTAATATATATGAGAGCTATATCCAGTATGAAAAAGGACTGGTTGTTGTATGGGTGGCTCCCACCATGAAAAAGGGCTAGTTGATGCACTAATATGAGAGGTACACCCACTATGAAAAAGGATTGGTTGTTGTATGGGTAATCCCAACATGAAAAAGAGATGGATATTGTATGGATATACATCCAACATGAAAAAGGGTTTGCTCTATAGAACTTCTTATGATGTATAGTTTCGAGAGATGTCACAAGTCAATGTCCCAAGTACCAAGTTGCAGTAGCAGTGATGACGAGATCCAGTGATGATGTCTAGTGATGAGATCCAATGATGATGACGAGGTCCATTGACGATGTCCAAGGATTATGACTGTGATGGAAGAATACCTTCCTTCTTAAGAGGGAGTGTTGAATATTGTAACTTCATAAGATATTTTATTGTATTATTGTTGTACCTCCTTCAGGAGATGTTATTGATGTATTTGGCCATGTTATATAAATTTATTTTGTGTCTCCCTAGACAAGTCAACCCAGAAAGAGTAACAAGTCAGCCCAGTTAGGGAATTATATCACTCACTTGATGTATATAAATAGAGAGGGCACACCTCTCATTTGCACACACACTTAACTCAAGCAAGTGCGCATGAGAGAGAAGAAGAGGTTCACTAGAGAAGAGAAGTAGTTGATTTTCTCTTTGGGGTTAATCTTATCTTCTTTTGGAATTGCACTTGGGGGAAAGGTCTATACTAAAGAAGTTGTTGGGTTTTCTCCCTTGTGGTTTCACAGAGGAAAACCTTTGCGCTTTTGTCTTGTTGTGTTTGTCTTTGTTTCAGTTGTCCTATTGCTATGGTTATGATGAAATAGTGCTAAATGTTTGAAGATATAATATAACCATTAAAATTCTAACAACACACACTTGTTATATTTAAAGAAGAATCATTATTTATCTCTCTTAGATAGAAAATTAACTATGTATAACATTTCAGAGAAAGAAAGAAAAAAACTTTTGTTTCATAAGAATAAAATCCACAACAAAAAATCATAAATATTAACATATATTTCTTGTTATTATCAGAGTATGTGCATTTCAGATTTAAAATTTATCTAATTTACATAATTATTGTTAATGTAGGGAAACAGAACTAGTCCATTCTTGGACTACAAAAAAAGTTGATTCACAACTTTTAATAACAATGAAAGGTACACCAAACAAAAGTAATTATATGTAATTTCTTCTAAAAAATGTGTTGGAGAATACCACAAACCACCCAACCATAGATTGGCATAGACTCTTAATCTCTTGGCTGGTTGTCAATCACCCCCGAGTTGAGTCATGGTTCCTCTAGAACTAGACCTTTAGGGTTTCAATTTTACACTTAATCTCAAGATAAAAGACACACCCACTAATAATATCATCCTTGCACCTCCTCGTACTCCCAATAGTAGATTCAAGGATTTTATGTCTTTGTTATCCATTATTCAAGAAATAAACAATCAGCCTTTCAATGGTTCCAACTACACCAGGAGTACTTCTGCTTTCAAGTATACAATTAGTAAACTCATGTCTCAGCACATCCAAGGCTCAACACAATTCTAGTGCTCAGTTAAATAGATAAATAAATGAACCAGGTTGCATTTGAACAAACATGCCATTTGCGACTCATAGATACCCAATGTTGTTACAACTTTCCAAAGGTTTTTCTTAGGTTCGTTGCCCTATGTGTCTCATTTCATTCTTTCTCAATTGATGCTCAATGAGAATGAGAATGTGAATAATAAACAATCTCCTTTAGAAAATTTATGTTTTTGTTTTCCATTTTCTTTTATTTAAACAAATAAATCTTCTGTAACTTTTCTAAAAAGGTGCCACCTAGTATTTAGTTAGGGTTTGAACTCTTTTTAATTTTCTTTTGAGTTTCCAAAGTTTGAGTGTGTATAGCTGAGTTTCATATATTTAAGTTTTCCTAGTCCTATAAGAACCATGAACCCCATCTTGTTTCGGCCTTGTCCAATTAATTATCATAAGATAATAGTAATGCTAACGCATAACAATATATCAAATATCAAATGTCAAATAATTAACAAAAATAATTTCATGGGGGGTTCACAAAATGGGGCATTACATTAGTGTTCCTTAACCCAAAAATTGAACCACAACAAATATATAGAACCCTTACTTATAATTCATAAATAACCAAAATACATTCACCATAAGAATAATGTCAAGATACAGAGAAATACCCTTAAGCCAGGGTACCAATAATTACTCTTCAAGAAAGGAATCACTCCACAATCCATGCTTGCTACATATAATTCATCCAACATACTTCAATACAATTATACTTGTGTGTATTTATACTTTCTCATGAGTATTCCTAGGGGTCTATGCCAACTAACCCCTCATTATTATATCGTTTCCTTAAAACTACCTAGCGGGCATATTCCATTAGTAAGGGCCACATTATATTAATCATCCCCCCTTAGGTACATGTCACATGATATACTCCCTTTGTGTACCTCCATAGGTATCCCATATTATCCTCCCCTAGGTACATTTCAAGTTATCTAATGTTTTCTCAACTTATTATCATTTTACTAGAGCTTAGCTCCTTTAGAAGTTTTCCCTTCCAAGAGGCTCATGAACATTGCTTTTTCTTAAGCCATGGTCTTCATTAATGCTTGGAATTGATGGGCCCAATGGATCAACTCAAGAGCATAAGACTTTTCAAATTGTTGAAATTGTATATGCAACCACAATGATTCCCCACTATGGATATGGTAAATTAATTGATATGTGGGTTTCTTTCTCTAGCCCCCCTCTATCCTGGTGCAAATTAAAATTTATGTAGCAATTGTGAAATCTATCTATGAAAATCTAGTTTTCTTAGAACTAATTCCTAATCCAAGTGAACTCATTCAATTGAACACATTGCTATGATACTTGGTGTCTTATAACTACATAGATGATCATACATTAATATTGTAACATGTATTGCAAGAAAGCAAATATAATCGTATCGAATTCACTCAACTAAATGCATTGTTATGATAATTTGTATCACATAATTCACTTGATAGGTCACACATTCATTGCATAAAAGGAATCAAATAATAGGAAATAATTCCATATAATCACACAAATGAATGTCTATTGGGCGTAGCTTGGGATATTTGGTTATTGCACTCCCCTTCGAATGTCGTCGGGGACATTTGCTCCTTGGGAGCCCAATGAAATATTAGGCTAGTGAGTTATTTATCATGATTGGCCATCTAGGGGATTGTTGTTTCTTGTTCATGTATACTTTCCAAACGAGTATAAGATATTTTAAAAAGCTCAGTGGGTTAGCTCAAGTGGTTGACAATTGTTTATGCTAGTAAAAGGTCTCAGGGTCAAATTCCTGGGTGGCTATGTCAAGCCTCACTTGATGTCCCCACCGGGTTAGGCCCCATAGTCAGGGCTTACAATTTACCTTCGGTACCATTCTAAAATAAATGGGGAAGTACCTGAGGGTTTCCCGAGCGTTGTTCCTTGTAAAAAATAAGAATAAAAAAATGATCACACAAATGAATGTAAATTCTAGGAAAGAAATTTCGTTAATCACACAACATGAAATAAATCTATCTAATCACACAACAAAAATAAATTTCAAAATCAAATGTTAAGCTAAATAAAGGAATTAACAACAAGCAAGAAAACTACAACCATGAAATGAAATTGCAAAAAAAAATGTGTTAAAAAGAGGAGATTCAAATATCCATTGCACATTTGGAACCTTGGACCCAAAGGGAGCAAGAGATGGATCCCTCAAACACATAAACTATTCAAAACCACCAATAAAAAAGAATTGTCTCAATATTTACTATAAGTAAAGCAGTTTACCCCAAAATGGATTAAAACTTTGTACATTTATTGAAAATAGTTTAGTTTCTTGGGTAGTTCCCATATCCTAGGAAACCCTAAACACTTTTTTCCTAATTGTTTCTTGAAATGAAATATTTTCAAGAAGTGAGTAAAAAATGACATGAAACATAAACTATAAAGTCTATCTCCTACAAAAATGTCTCTTTGGTCGAAAATGTTTGGGTGTGTTATAATTTTTTTCTTGTTCCACTCCCATAGAGAAATTTACCCATTTCCTTCAAAATTCATCTTTTGTAGCACATTGCAAAGAAACTTGTTAGCACCTGGCAAACTCAACATCGACTAAAACAACGCAGTAACATACTAGGAGAGCTCAACATCATAGAAAAAAAACTCAATAGTGCACTAAAAGAGGTTCCTATAACACACATGATTTTTGTAGCACTCATCAACAACTCATTAGCACATTGCTTAACGACTTATAATTTAGAGGGCTATAATAATGGTGAAAATCATCCATTACCTCTTTAGTTATATAAATGATAGGGTTCACTATAGTGGATTGCTTTACAAATAAATAATTCATAGATTGAGAGATTGTAGAAATACTTAGACATATTTCATATGCTTTTAGTTGATTGCTTTACAAATAAATACTTCATAGATTGAGAGATTGTAGAAATACTTAGATATATGTCATATGCTTTTAGATGCTAACCAAGGCTTTGTGAGCGAAGTTGCCACAACAAGTGTCATTTCAATCACTAACACTATAATAAAGAGGAATGAAGTTGCTCAATATATAGGGAGAGGGTTGGAGTTCTTTACTATGTAGCACCCTATAAGGTTTAATTTCTTGAGAACATGCTATTATTCTCTATGTACTCCATCAAGTTAATTTCTGATTAAATTTCTTCTATGATGTGGGTTTTCACACTAGCTACAGTAATCATATTTATGTAAAATAGTTTTTGTTTAAACTACAATTGACTTAGAGGCAATAAAATGAACCTTATTTCATGATTGTTCAAATGTTGAATTTAAAACATTTGAAACTAGCATTTGATTGGAAATTTAACTAAGAGAATTAGCAACACGTACATGTGAAAATTGAGCAGAAACCCATTAAAAACCAACAAGAACAATAAATCCCTTGAATGTTTAAATTTATCCTAGTATAATGCAGTCCAATAGTAGTATAATCTCTATTCCTTCCTTATTGCTACTTGCCCATTGTGGGAATATTAATCTCTCAGCTAGGTAGGATCCTAATTGACTTCTTGGCTCCATGAAACCCTTTAGTTTCTTAGCTCTATGTGCTTAAGTTTCCATTCAAAGCTAGCAATAGAATACACTCTCCAAAGCGCTCACACATGATTTTTGTAGCACTCATCAACAACTCATTAGCACATTGCTTAACGACTTATAATTTAGAGGGCTATGATAATGGTGAAAATCATCCATTACCTCTTTGGTTATATAAATGATAGGGTTCACTATAGTGGATTGCTTTACAAATAAATACTTCATAGATTGAGAGATTGTAGAGATACTTAGATATATGTCATATGCTTTTAGTGGATTGCTTTACAAATAAATACTTCATAGATTGAGACATTGTAGAAATACTTAGATATATGTCATATGCTTTTAGATGCTAACCAAGGCTTTGTGAGTTGTTTCCACAACAAGTGTCATTTCAATCACTAACACTATAATAAAGAGGAATGAAGTTTCTCAATATATAGGGAGAGGGTTGGAGTTTCTTTACTATGTAGCACCCTATAAGGTTTAATTTCTTGAGAGCGTGTTGTTATTCTCTAAGTACTCCATCAAGTTAATTTCTGATTAAATTTCTTCTACGATGTGGGTTTTCACACTGGCTACAGTGATCATATTTATGTAAAATAGTTGTTGTTTAAACTACAATTGACTTAGAGGCAATAAAATCAACCTTATTTCATGATTGTTCAAATGTTGAATTTAAAGCATTTAAAACTAACATTTGATTGGAAATTTAACCAAGAGAATTAACAACACGTACATGTGAAAATTCAGCAGAAACCCATTAAAAATTAACAAGAACAATAAATCCCTTGAATGTTTGAATTTATCCTAGTATAATGCAGTCCAATAGTAGTATAATCTCTAGTCCTCCCCTATTTCTAATTTCCCATTGTGGGCATATTAATCTCTCTGGTAGGTAGGATCCTAACCGACTTCTTGGCTCCATGAAACCCTTTAGTTTCATAGCTCTATGTGCTTCAGTTTCCATTCAATGCTAGCCCTTTGCTAACACCATACCAGCACTATCCCCTTTCTTTCTTTCCGTTGTTAAAATCTCCCTAGCATTGTTGCCTCTCTTTCCTTTTCTACCTATCCTTTATCCTTTCCTAGAGTGTTGGTGTTGGTATTTCTACCTACTCCAGTGGGTGTAGCTAATAACTTTATTAGTAAGTTCCAGTCATTTTTGGGGAAATGTAGTGTTCTTCTACGATGAATGAGGAGCAAAAGGGAAGCAGGTGATTGACAACATCAAGCAGGAACAATAGAATACGTTCTCCAAAGCGCCCCCCCCCCCCCNCCTTGCCCCTTTTTATTCTACATAAATTCTCCTCCCCTAAACCTCCACGGTTCTTCCCTCCCTCAATCATATTTATCTAAGGGTATATATTAAAAACATAATAAAACTAAATACAAGTCTGTATTCACACACTGACACATCAATATATCTAGCATGTAATGACTATGGATTTGTTTATCTCTTCACACCATTTAATTCAAAAGTTAATGCGTGTATATATATATAATTTCCAAAATCAGAAAATCATTAACTAATTGATTAATAACCTAGTTTAGTAATTAACTATTTGGTGTAACCATATTAGTATATGGATTTCATGTATGTATATGTAGCTGACGTAGGCAAATCTCGTTCATGTACTAATAATAAACAAACTATGCTTCTAATGCACTCTTTATGTCCATTATCAAGCATGTGTGGCAATAAATTAAGTAATACATTATCTAATAACTCTTACTAACATAGAGCACAATCATGTTATATTGATGATCACACCACAATTATCATAAATGAAAAGTTGTTTTAAGCATGTTAAGAAATTAGGTAAGGAAGTGAAGAGTGATGACTTGACAAACTTAGAATCACCCCTCCTCCCAAACACCTACTCTTGTCTTACATTTCCCATCCCTTCATTTGTTGCAATATGTTGGAGCATTGACTATATCGACCTAACTCTAGATATAACCTTAAGGTGGAAGTATCAATTATATCAACCTAACTACCCCAACAAGCAACTAGTAGTTGAGATCCCACGTCTATGCCAGTGTGGCTAACATAAACCTCCCACAACTCTAGGTTTTAGAATGTACATTTTGGGAGACACCTCCATCCCTCTTGATAGAACTAGGGTTAACACCTTAACATCAATCCATACTATGTAGTTGTTATTCTTAGAGCCACATTGTCAACTAACCACTCTCGGAAAGTTGTGCATCCTGTCAAAACCACACCTGCCCACAAATAATAGCAATATTAGGAAACATCAATTAAATTATAAAATAAAACATGTAACATACAATTATCTTCCTCCTGTCTACAACTTCTAGGTTGCCTTGATGCTACAATTTGGTTGTGTAGTCCCTAAACATGTAGGTTAGTTCAACAATAACTCATATCCATGCATACATATAATAAATTTCATGTGATGATACATATTATGGATTGATGTTCAAGTAAGCAACATATGTTCATTTAAACCATGCATCACATCAATTATACATTCACAATATACATTTGAGTTGGTATCCACATACTATAATTTCACATTTTAATTTGCAAGTTTAAAGGAATCACATAACTATCATCATTAAAAACATAAAATTGGAAAAAAAATACATATTATCAATACATACGAAAGTCCAAATCTCCAAATTACAATAGTTTGTATTCATTTGGTTGAGTCCAATGAATAATAAGAAATGAAATACTAAGATAACCCATAATATGGTAGTTGCTGAAAGCCAAAATGTGGGGTGTTACATTTTGTGGGAGAGGAAGGTTTAGTGCAATGCATTATTTGCCTTTCATAGATTTCAAATATCAAGAATGACTATTATTCTTGTCTTTTCTTATAGATACTCAATGGAAATAAATCTTTTATTTTTGTATCTAATCTCTTCTCATATTTATCCAATTCCTTTCACTCAAGTAAAAATTTGGCATACACTCTTTCCTCTTTTTAGAGCAACTTGAAGGGCTTCTTTTCACTTCTCAGATGTCTTCTTTTCTACAACCCATTGTCTAAGTTTAGTCACTCACTGACTTCAATATTAAATTGGCATACCCTCGAAACATGGGAATGAGAATGTTGAGGTGAATGGAAGATGGACCTATAGGATGAGGTAAGGAGGAGTTTGCATTAACTCTAATGTCATAGAACGAAGGACTATAGAGTTGTGGTTGAAGTAGGATTTCCCCACTAGGGAAATGTTCTCATCCTTATTCATCTATAACAACTTATACTAAAACCGCATGGGGATCTCGATGTGTCCCTTTAGCCATAAAGTGGACATGGCAATCAAATCATGTTTGCTCCAAGCAAACAAGGTAGGCACACCTACATATGATTTGAATCATTGGTTAACTCCAAAATAAACACATCTTGACACATGAAACAATTGGTGCTACCATCACGTTATAGCCATTATCATTATCATAATAAGAAACTATTTGGATAAATTTGTTAAATCTCAAAATCATTTATATATTTAAAATTCAATGGTTTATAGTTAAATTAGTAATTTAATAATACTCATTATATTTTTTACCATCCATATTCAAAATTTCAAACTAATACAATTAAAAAGTGCTCTAATGAATCATAATGATAATGATAATGATGATGTTTACCATCTCCTTGGCCCCATTAAGTTTATTGGATAAACAAGAGCCATGGGGTGCCAATGTCCTCAACATTGCACCTGCATTGGCTTGCGGTTTGCAATTTTGAAGAGATTTATTTGATACCTAATGCTTCTCTTTAAGTTTACATTTGCTTGTGTTTTGAATGTTCGTGCTACACAAATGGCATTAGATTTGGGTGAGCAAGCTCACACCCACATAACTAGAAGTTATTTGCAAAGAGGCGCCTTTGTGCAAAGTACCCTAGTTGATATATATGTTAAGGGTGGGAATGTTGAGAGTGATAGGAAAGTGTTTGATAGAATGTTAATATTTCCAATTGAAATATTCATGTGAAATCCTTCTTGTGACTTGGCACCTTCAAAGTTGGGGACATGATGTCTCTGTTTTGAAATAGCAGATAAACAATTGTTTTGGAGACTTGTCATTAGGTCATAGATTGACAACACCTTTCTTCTTACCATGGGGAGTCTAGATCTATATGGGGACAATGGAAACTCAAGTCTCTACATGTACTATATTGTAATCTCTTCTACTTCATTCTTCTTGTAGCTATAATTGCATTTTGATTGTGCTTAGAGGATAATTTTGATCTTTTAAATAAGTTTGGTGTAGTTGAGAATAATTGCTTTGGCAAAAGATTTACATTTGTGGTTGAACTACAATTTCTTGTGCAAAGTGATGCTTATCAATCAACAATTTACTAGATGCTACAACTTGCTTTGCTAAGTTTTTATGCATATAGTCAATGATATTATAATGGATACCATCATATTTCATGTCTCAAAGTAGGTGTATCCCAATTTTATATAAGAATCCTTATTTGTAAGGTATGATAACAAACATGAGTGGGAAGCTCAGTTATAATTTTCATTGAGTTATTTTTTCATTCATCATATTGTTGAGATCTTACTAAGACAGAAACTTTCTTTTACATTCGAAGGATCCAAAGGAAGGGAATCACTAATGTAAACATGCAAGATGAATATCACCTAGAAGTATATATACAATACAAGCATCTATATGAACTCTACTATGTTTATATGAAAAGTTGGGGAGCATGTATTTCTTATACCCAAGGAAAGTTCCTTAAAATTGCGGAGTTGTACTAAGCTAGAAAAATCTTGGATAGGGTTGAATGTAATGTCCCCCTCTAATTAAGCATCCAAAACACCCGTTAACCTACTTAATTCCCATAGTTTCAAGCGGGTACTGCATGAGAGGGAATTGACTGAGGGCTTTTGATACTTAGAGCAGGATAGGACATTCATTCAGTGTCGAGCCATTAGTCGAATAAAAGAAGCCTTATTTCTTTAGGCTTAAAAGTCAACAACAAATTAGAATTGCATGCATGCAGATACGAAGCATAACCCCTAAAAGTGCATGAAGTTCTATTTAAGAGGGTGATTACACTAAAGAGGTTATCTATTATTATTGTTGATTGATTTTGGAGTATCGAGCAATAGCACAATGTGCAGCCACGACAGTTGGGGTTGGAGACGATGTTTTCAACTAGCGAGGGTTCGGTAGTGAGATATTTTCCCTAGTCTCTTATTTGGATAGATAATCCAGGTTTATCCACAACATCCATCATATACTTCAATATTCGTAGATCCAACACATTCTGGAGGGTTATTGGCATATCCGCATTTTGCAACTGGAAGTAGCGGGGAAACCACAGAAGGATTTGTTGGGACCACAAACCCAGTCTTTCCTCTACATGTCAACTTCCTCTTTCTCAGCAGGCCTATCCTATGGTATTCAGTGATTGTCAGCCATTAGTTTGCTCATATGGAGCAGCTATCAACAAACATAGACCTTGGGAGGTGTGAGCAGCAAAACCCTATATCAATTCACTAGGGCACTTAGAGGCTTCCAAACCTATGCATGTGACAATCTATCTCTCCGACATCAGCAGACGAACAAACCCACGAAGTTTCATCCTGAACTGACCTCTCCTCCTACAAAAACGTCACCTTCAGTCTGGAGGGTGCTTATGGTACTACGGGGCGATAACACCGAAGGAAAGGAGCACTACTAGCCCACCTATCCGGATCTTTATGCATGCAGTTATCTCTGGAGTCATTATTAGTCGGGATATCAGTGGTAAGTGTTAATTTCTCTTTGTAAACCTTAACCCTAATTCAGCTACTTTTTAGGGCATTTTTGCATGGCAAGTTTGCATGCACAGTTAATTCGTATTTTTGTACGAGATTGAGTGTGTGAGTCAGCACTACAATTGAACATTAGAGAATATCAGTATTTGGGATATTACAGTGGTATCAGAGCATGTTCCTTGCCAATCGTGGGCTTGAACATGAGAAGTAGATGAATACAGAAGAGGACACTTTTGTAACCTATAGGAGAAGAAGGAGTACGTACACGGAGGAATTTGAGGATATTCAGCTAGAAGATACCAACTCAGACATGGAGCCAACAAGTATACATTCTGACAGGGGAAAGGGAATGGGAGAAGATGAGGACAGAATGGAGTTTCACAACCTAGTAAGCGCATTGCAATACTTAGCCAAAGGGAAAAGGACGTACTTGATGCAATCAATAGATTATCGGTGAAACCAGAACCAAGTAATAGAAGTACACCCCTCTCACCAGTAGATAGAGGGTCTACAAGTAGTAGTGGGAAACATACATACACCAATATGTAGAACACACCCCACGTATATAACAGACCTTCCAGCAGGCCTACTATGCCTCACTTCTTGGCTGCAGTAGCAGGTCCATTCATGCAGGTAGATCCTAGTGAACCCTTTGGGGCCTATTTGCAGGAATACAGGGACTTAGGGGATGAGTTTCATGCAGCCATGTCTTTTTCAGATTTTTGCAACATGAAGTGTAGGAATAGGCCCAGGAATTTCAACAAGGGATTCAATCATAACTATGAGTTGCAGAAAACCTTGGGTTGGTTGACCATCCCAAACTTTGATGGGGCTCGCGGAGGTCCAGCGAGGATATGGGTTCAGAAGTTGGATACCTATTTCCAACTCAATCCCATGATAGAGACATATGCCATTAAATTAGCTACACTCCACCTGGATGGAGAGGCTCGTGAGTGCTGGTACCACGAATTAGTGGCATTGGGTCACAACACCATAAACTCCTATATTGAGTTCACTCAGAAAATCATGGAGCAGTTCGACATGAAAGATCCAGAGATACATTTCAGAGAGTTGGCTCAACTCAAGCAGACACATAGCGTCGAGGCCTTCATCTTAGAGTTCCAGAGGATCGTTGTTATGGTGACAGATGTGTCAGAGAGCAGGTTGACTATGTTGTTTACTAAGGCCTTGACAGAGCCACTACGGGGGTGTGTGAAAGCCTACAAACCCTCCACTCTATAGGTTGCCATCAGTCACGCTATAGATCTCCAAGACTCAATCCCAAAGAAAAGGTTCCCCCTCAAGACCAACTTTCTAGTTAGGGACAAAGGCAATAAACCTTTCCAGCAGGACTTACCGAAGAAAACATGGTTAGACGATGACACTAGGAAAGACTTGAGACGAAATAAATTGTGTTTTACTTGTCAGGAACCATGGGTTCCAGGACACAAGTGCTCAAGAAAGGCCAAATCCCACTACATAGAGGTATATTCAGACAGTGAAGGGGAGGACTAGGAGCAAGAAACAACAGAATAATTACGGGCAGCAAAGGAGGAGTCACTCGAGGGTGATGCACTAGAGGGAGTTATTGCTACGCTATCTGGAGTACCTAGATTCCATACTCTCAGGGTCAAGGGAATAGTACAAGGTCATAGAGTGGGAGTATTGATTGATGGGGGAGAAACCCACAATTTCATTTATGCAGCATGGGTGGCCAAGAAGGGTATTCCGATAGAGAAGTTTGATGGATTTATTGTAGTAGTAGCCAAAAATCTAGCATGGAGTGCAACTATTGGATTCCAAAACTGAATGTCACATTAGGCAACTAACAGATGACATATTCATTTTCTGTAGTGGATGTGGCAGATACACATGTAGTATTAGGAGTTCAATGGCTTTATTCAATAGGGAAATATACTACAAACTATCGAGCAATGGAAATGGAATTCCAGGGACCATATGGGAAACAGGTAGTTCTGAGGGGCATGGACACTTCTCCCACAAAACCAGTCTCTTAATAGAGAATGGAGGCAGTTATCAGGAAGGATGACATGGAATGGTCAGCATAATGTTTAGTCACCTTTCAGAAACCTCCAAAGAACAACACCCAACACCCATAAGATATTCAGGCCTTATTGCAGAAGCACAAAAAGGTATTTCAGGATCTTCTAGTAGGTAGACCGCCAGACAGGGGATTTGAGCATATCATTGAGCTGGAGGAGGGGAGACAGGCAGTCATCACCACTCCTTACCGGCATCCCAAAAGGTATAAGGATGAGATTGAGAAGACAATCAAGGAATTACTAGAACTAGGATATATTCGGCCCAGTTCTAGTCCCCTTACATCATCAGTGGTCTTAGTTAAGAAGGATGGCACATTGCGAATGTGCATCGATTATAGAGCACTTAATAAAAAGACCATCAAAAATAGGTATCCCATTCACAGTATTGATGAATCCATGGATGATTTGCGGGGTGCCAAATACTTTTCAAAGATTGATCTTCGCTCAGGGTACCACCAGATCCGAGTAAGGGATCAAGACATTTCCAAAACAGCTTTTCGTTGCCACTATGGTCATTATGAGTTCTTGGTCATGCCTTTTGGACTCACCAATGCTCTAGCCACCTTCAAGTCATGCATGAACCATACTTTCAGAGCTCAGTTACGTAAGTATTTGCTAGTATTCTTTGATGATATTTTGATTTACAACAAAACGTGGGAAGAGCATATGAAACATTTAGACGAAGTATTGAGCATTCTAGAAGAGCACTCGCTTTACGTGAAGATGTCTAAATGTGAATTTGGAATGAAGGAGAAGTTGTATCTAGGGCACATCATCAGTGCAAAAGGGGTACAAGTTCATATGGAGAAAATTCAGGCTATCAGGGATTGGCCCACGTCAAAGACAGTTACTCAACTGAAAGGCTTCCTAGTCCTTTTCACATATTATCGGAGGTATGTTAAAGGGTTCTCACAATTCGTTGCACCACTCACCGATCTCACAAAGAAGTGGGCATCACATGGACTGATTTGGTATAGAAAACCTTTGAGGAAATGAAAGTCATCATGAGTTCTTGCCCGGTTTTGGCACTACTGGACTTCTCACAGCCATTTGTAGTGGAATGTAATGCGTCAGGAGAAGGAGTAGGGGCAGTACTGATGCAAAACCATCACCTGATTGTATTTGAGAGAAGAAAACTAAAAAACTATGAGCTCCAATACTCCATATATGACAAGGAGATGCTACTCATCTTACATGCTCTCGCCAAATTTCGACAGTACCTGGTGGGCAGCAAGTTCAAAATCAAGACAGATCATAACAGCCTCAAGTACTTCTTGGAATAGAAGGAGTTGAACGAGTGGCAATAGAAATGGGTCAGCAAGGTGCAGGCTTATGATTTCGAGATAGAGTATGTGAAGGGTAAGAACAATGTAGTAGATGATGCATTATCCAGACGACCCACTTCATTATCTCTCATGAGTATATCCACAGATTTGAGGTCTCTTCTCTTAGTAGAGTACTCCAAAAACAAATTTGCTTGCGAGTTAATGGATGGACAGATTCAGGATGACAAGTACAAAATTATAGATGAAATCATCTATTACAAGGGAAGGATATACCTTGTCCCAGAATCATCCTTAAAAAGGAAGATCATACATGCATCACATGACTCACCATTATCAGGAGATCAGGGTTTCTTGAATACCTACAGGCAGATCCGAGAGAGGTTCTCATGGAAGGGCCTCAAAGGGGAAGTTATGCAGCACGTCCGGGAGTGCACCATCTGCAAGCAGAACAAGATCAAGCACATTCATCCAGTGGGGTTACTTCATCCACTACCGATTCCAGAGCAGAAGTGGGAAAGTATTTCCATGGACTTCATTACAGGGTTGCCCAAGGTACAAGGACGAGACTACTTATATGCTGTGGTAGATCGATTGACCAAATTTGCTCATTCCTTTGCTATCTCATCTGATTATTCAGTAGCACAGGTAGCTGAGTTATTTTTCAGGGAGGTCTTCAGACTACATGGGTTTCCCAAGACCATTGTCGATGATCGGGACAATAAATTCACCAGTGCCTTCTGGAAGGAGTTATTTAAGTTAGTAGGGACAGAACTCGCTACAAGTACGAGTTATCACCCACAAAGCGACGGGAAGACATAGATTGTCAACAAGTGGATTGAAGGGTATATGCACAATTATGTAGCAAGCCAACAAAGGACATGGATTAAGTGGCTACACTTAGGGGAATACTACTAAAATACCACCTACCATATGTTTATCTGGAAGACACCTTTTAAAGCATTGTATGGCTATGAGGCACTAAACTTCGCAGATCTAGCTTTTAGACACAGCAGAGCACCCAAGGCCAAAGATTGGATACAGGATAGTCAGGATATCCTTAAGGTCCTGAGGGAGAACTTAGAGGCAGCATAGAATCAACAGAAACTATACACAAACAGACACAGGGTTGAGAGGAGCTTCGAGGTAGGAGATCTAGTATACTTACGACCACAACCATACAAGCAATCTTCCCTCAAGAATAAAGGAGTGGAAAAACTAAAACCTCACTTCTACAGTCCTTACAAGGTAATTCGGAAGGTTGGAGAGGTAGCTTATGAGCTAGAACTCCTGGAGGAAAGCAAGATTCACAATGTATTTCATGTGCCCAGTCTCAAGAAAACATTAGGAGAACACATTGCTCCATCCACTAAGTTACCTTCCTTAGATGATGAAGGGCTGCTGGTACTAATTCCAGAGAGAATCCTACAGGTGCAGGAAAGGAAGCTCCGCAACAGATTGATTCGAGAGTATCTGGTGAAATGGAAGGAATTACCTATTGAGGATGCCACATGGGAAGGAGAGCAGGTATTGCAGCATCCTAGTTTGCAGTTGCTTGAGGACAAGCAATTTCAAGCCGAGAGGACTGTAATGTCCCTCTCTAATTAAGCATCCAAAACACCCGCTAACCTACTTAATTCCCATAGGTTCGAGCGGGTACTGGATGAGAGGGAATTGACTGATGGCATTTGATCCTTAGAGCAGGACAGGACATTCATTCAATGTCAAGTCATCAATCGGATAAAATAAGCCTTATTTCTCCATCTGGACTGTCGTTCCATACTGTCATCCAGACTATAATATTTCATGTTTTGTTTTATACTTGTTTAAAGTTCAGTTTTCCTAGTTTTTGAATTGTGCTATTTTATGTAATCAACTAGTAGTCATATATAATTAGGGCCTTATTTCAAACCACATAAAGTATCCATTAAGCTCCATTGTGATTCTTAGCTTTCATTTCTTTTTGCTTTAGTTTGTTTTTGAGTTGTGTTTCTTTTGTCTCTGATTTCTTAATTGATTACTGTTTTAAGAGCTTGTCAATTGCATTTTCAGCTTGATTTACTTTATTCTGATTTAGATTGATTTTATAATTAAACTTGTTAATTTTATTCTCTAAAAAGTACATAAGTTCTTTATGGTTTGATCATCATTTCTAGCATAGGATCTATAATCCTTATTCTATAGTTACTGAAGATGTTCATAGAACAAAAAAAAATATCTTTATTAAGTTTTCTACTTGCTTCTAGATCAAATTCACTTTCTAATAAATATCTTTATTAAGTTTTCTACTTGCTTCTGGATCAAATTCACTTTCTAGTAAATATCTTTATTAAGTTTTCTACTTGCTTCTAGATTATACCTCTCTAGAGTAGTATACTTCCAACATCAAAATAATCAGTAGAATAGTCTTAATTAATAGATTAGTTGTTCACAATATGTCATTTCAACTAGAGCCATTTGCTTGTGGATAGAGAATAAATCACAATGTTTACTATCACTTGTAATTGGACACTCTTTAGTTTACATCTATTTGTAGAAGTTAAATTAGACTTAATTCCGTTTAGTTTCCTGATTTCCTTTGAAAGTCATTTCGACACACCTTCTTCAGTTCCTGTCACATTGAACGCACATCCTCAGAATCCTCAAGGAGAATGGAACTAAACAATTTAGCTTAGTTATTTGAGTGTTTGTTAAATGAATGTATAGTTTAATTATTGAATTTCTTAGATATATTAAGTAGTTATAATCTTGCCTCAAATAATATAATCTCTTGTTTCCATATAATTAGAATTATAAACTTGTTTATAGCCTTTCTAATTCCTAGACTAGAAGCTGAATAAATAATAGATTTCCTATAAAGAGTAGTTTATTCCCAATCAAAGTCTCGTTTCTTAGAATATTCTTGTTTATATATCTTTTCAGTTATTGTTCATACAGTAGAGCAGTATAGATTAATACTGCTCTAATCTATTGGTTTTGTCCAAGTCTAATTAACTTAGTAGTTGGATTTCTGGAGTTTGACTCGGTTTTTCATTTTGAAAGATCTTTCGATCTTTTCTTTATTAAAATATTTCTACGACACCCTAGGTATCCTTCTACCTTAGCATATATTTTGTGTCAACTCAAAGTTTACAAACCCTGGTCGATAATTAAATATTATGTGATTCATTAAGACAATATAACACACAACACTCCCCTCTATGTGCATTGCCTTATTGTTTTTAGGGACCTAATATGGGCTTCCTTTTGCCTTGGAATTGAACAAATCCCTCTTTTCCCACCATTTTTCCCTACGATTGTTGGGTTGGCAGTGGTTGCTAGCTATTCTTTAGGCAATTTCGATTGAAATGACCATAATCATGGCACTGTCTGCATTAGAAGGGAATGTGTTCATAGTCGATTGGTTGCATCCACTCCTCATCTCCCCAGTTTAAGGTGATCGATTCAGGTAGCTCTTTTGACATGTCCATATAGATACAGATACGGGCAAAGTCAGTGTACCTCTATTGTTTAGTTTGTTCTGCTACTTTCACAAATTCCGCCAACGTGTTCCCTATATCTTGAAGGATTTCAAGATCCCACTACTCACACGGTAGGGAATACAATCGTATCCACACTAGGGCCACCCTCATGTCCTCTTTTTCAGGGTTAAATCTATCGTTCTATAATGACCCAATTCGAAAATTCCCAACAAAGTCATAATTTGGGGGAAAATTGCCTTGACTAGTTTTGACTCTGGGGGATTCGAATGGCACAAGAGGGTCTCAAATTTCATAGGGACTGATATGGGGAGTCTTAAGACCACTAAATTGAATCTTTGATAACTTTATGATAGTTTATAGATATCTACTACTTGATTTGGGAACATTGGCAAAAATGGTAACATTACTAGTAATTTGTGATGCAATTCCCCATAGGGTGTGAGTAGAAATGGATCTCCAACTCCTATGCGACCCTACAAACTTGTAAAACAGAGTGTGGGGACTGTTATTAGACTTAATTTTAATGTCATTTGGTATGGTTAAGAGTTTTTCAATAAAGGTGTAAAGCTTCATATTCGAATGCATAAATTTAATGATATTTGCTTAAGGGAAATGACATGTAAAAGCTCAACTTTGACTGACAAATGGCATATATAATGGTTCATAACAGAGAATAATTAATATGGACCATTAAATACATATTAATAGCTCACTAACAACATAAAACATCAGAGCCAAGTCACAACATACATCATATATACAACCCCATTGAAATGGGAAATCAACACGTGGAAACTAGTCTCAACAAAGATTGGAAATGTGGACATTTGCATATGTATTTATGTTGATTTCAAATTACAGAGAGGATGGAATACATATTATAGAGCCATAAATCATTCACCCATTCTTGGGAATTAACTGGACTCAATGGGGCACAACCACAATTTGCATAAGTGCGTCATCCTAGAGAAATATGGAAATATTGAAGTGGGGATTGAGAGAATGGGAGGAGAGCTGGGTCACGAAAAGTAGTAGCCTCCTATATATAGTAAAAACACTCCATTAAGCTTCACACGAGATGTCAGAGTGGCCTCTCCCGCAACCAACTTGGATAAGAATCTCACTCTCTCGAAATTGGCTCGCTAACAGGGTATGTGAGCACTCACTGTGCAATGGACAAGCTAGTGCTTTCCAAAATGCGAAAGGCAAATCTCAAAATGATCAAAATTGATTCTCATGAGGTGATTCTCATTCCTCATGACATATTTTTATAACCCTCCCAAGGTCCTCCAAGGTCCAATTCACTCCCATAGGCTTCCTCCAACTCATCCTTGATGTTTAGTAACCTCCACGACACTTGTCCTTCTCCTCGACCCTTTTTCTTCCTCCAAATTTGAATTGTTGCCACCTAGCCCCAAATGCACCCTCTTGGAGGCTATTTTTAGCCCTGACATGTCAAATTCTCATAGGTCTGCAATCAGGTCTAGCTTGTCATAGAATCTTCCATCATTGTTGTCATAAAACGCAGGGAATCTCTCTCCAAATGGCACCTAGTTTCTTCCTAGGCTCTTCCTCTTCTATGGGGAGTTACTCCTCCTCACCCATTCGAATCCTTGGGCTCATGATATGTTATTTGACACCTCTTCACCTTCCAAGAATGTTCCACCATTCATCATTTCTAATTTGGGGTTAAGTCATGACATGTGTAAGGAAGAGTCTAGCTACCTAAGGTCTCCATGAACCTCCTAATGTCCTTATGAAGCAATGCCACTTTATTTTATCCATATTTATTATTTGTATGACCCAATTTAATGTGTAAATTAAAAATTAAGGTTCTCTTGGGTCCCATAGCTCCCTTATTGCAAGCTTTAATGCCTCCTCCCCAACCTAGGGAACTAGTAGGTGGGCGAAACATTATCAACTAGTAGATCCATTGGGATGAGGACATGACACCTTCCATGGTCTTAGGTAAAGACCTATCGGAAAAAAAAACAAGGGCCCCCTTCGAGAATCTAGTCCCGATATTCCTGAGTAAAGAAGATGATTGTAAAGAAACCCTCGGATCCCAGGTGTAGATCATAGTTCCCTTTAGGGTTCCAGGTGCTCTTGATCCATCTTACTAGATCTCTCTCTTTTGTCCATATCCCAACGAATTTACCTATCATAGCTTTTTGCTTCCATAGTTATACTTTTTCTCTTACCTTATATAATAAGATCTGGATGGCAGGGATTGTATGTGCTCATGGGAGGAATTCTCCCATGCCCTTCTTCGACGAGTGATGAGAGGTACCCACCTCACCGTTCTCTCCCTCATCGTTGCTCCGCCCATCATCTCGCTATGCATCCATCGTCATTTTTAGGTTGTTGGTAGGAGGGAGGGTTTGTCCCCCTCCCTACATTAACCAATTGGGTTCCACCCCCTCATAAAGGCTGGTCGATCCAACCGCGAGCCCTTGGAGACAGCTATTGCGCTCTCCTGCAGGATCTTCTCAGGGCCAAAAAACCTCCACTCCTCCCTCTCCACGCTCGCAAGCAGGCATCCAAACTCAGTTGTTGCACTCATATCAGATTTAAAATTGTTTGATTTACTATTGTTATATTGAGGTAATTTTCAATACCTTTTCTCATTGGTTTGGTTAGTGTTAGTTAGTATATGGTGTAATATTGGACTAAAATTTAAGGACCTGGAACACATAATTTGTGTGTTGGTAAATAACACCACAAACATCCACACTTAATTCTACAACAATAGACATAAATTAATACCAAGCACTACAACCAAGACAAAATTCTACAATTAGTCCAGAACCAAGATATAATCATGTAGTAAGCTAAAGCAATTGGGAACCATCTATTTGATGGAGGTCCATAGCTATTATTGTAAGGTAGTCTTGGAATTTTTTTGGTGAAATTAGGCTTGGGCCATCACATTATTAACAGGGTATGGAGATCCTTGTTTCAAAACTAGCGTTATACACAACACTTGGTGGAGTCTGTCCTTTCGAGGTATCCATATATAGTTCCAATGAACTTTATCAAAATTAGCTCATCAATTGTAAGGTAATTAATCATTTTCGTTGAAAACCCTCCTTCTAATAATTAGCATGTTATCACCAACCTTGTAGTTGCCTATGTGAGGTGGATCCGGAATGGATGGTAGAGGGACAAGAAACTACGGAGGTGGAACCAAGATTGCCTCGACTCCCAAATGGATGGTTGTCACGCCAATCGAGGCAGTATTCACTTTATGTTTTCTTAGTGCAAGACAACAATGGGGGAGACCCAGATCTACTCTCAACATGAGAGATCAGACCTAGACACCAAATCAATCAAATGGACTTGAGGTACATAAGGTGTAAGGTAATGGAAACCCTAGATCTATGGATGACATCACTAGGTGAACCAAGGCTTTGGATTAGGGCTTAGGAAGTATGAGGTTTGATCCAAGTTGGGACATAGGTGACCTATGAGGTAAATACTAGATCTGGGGTTAAGGTACTAGCAACAAGTGAATATGTCCACTGCCTTGGGAAACATGACCAATGTAGAAGAGGTGAGAACAGGATTGGGGATATCTAGTACCGATGGATAGAATCAAAACTAGATATGATAATGTCAAAGCACCCGAGCCACTAGGAACAGGTCAAAACATAGGAAAAGAGGCAAAAGAGGGGGTAGCGCTAGGGTTTGATATTGGTTCCTGTCAGATCTAGGGAAACAGAATCACTTTCTACCCAGCGTTGGAGGAGACCCACCTGGAATTTAACTCAATCTACAAACCCAAAAAGGTGTTTTGCCGGAAAAATCAAATCACAGGAAAAATTGGCAACATAGAGGATAGCGCTAGGGTTTGGAAGTCAGTTTTTTTCAGATCTAGGGAAACCTGGTCACTTCTAGCTCAGCGTTGAGGAAGATTCTCTTAAGGCATGACCCAGTCTATGAAACCCATAAAAGGCTTGTCCCGAGATCAAGCGGTTTGATCTTTAATATTTTTTAGTGTTTTATTACTTAGGGTTTTTTAGGTAAAAATGGAAATGCGGATGCCAATGGATTGAGATCTTGGAAGAGAAGAACTAACTTGTAGATCTTACCTGGAAAACTTTGTAGATTCCTTGAATATGATGATCCTTTCTATCCCGATCAATTTGAGAATATTTGAGTGAGTTCTATGCTCAATGTTCTGCCCCAAGAAGCCATTGCGCCCTCTCTTTTGCACAACAAATGTCAACCATATCAGATTTGTTGCATCATGAGAAAAAAGCAAAAGCTATAGAAAAATAGCAATATGAAATCATAGATCGCATTGATGCTAATGAAAACCCCCTGATACAAAACGCATACAAGCCAAGCGAGTTGAGGCAGTCCTGCAAAAACACCCAAGTTAAAGTCGCCCTCCTATAGACAAGACAATGTTTCCCAAAAAATATATAGATCTCAAAACAAATACCCAAATGCTAGGAAGCAAAAGATTTTCCAATCACCATCGAAGAACACCAGATGCAAAGGAGATCCAAAAATATCCACGAGAATAAGTTTTTTTGTTATCCAGATCCAAGAGCCAAAGACCCCTTACAAATGAGAAGCTCTCTCCTTTAAATAGGAATGAGAGAACCAAAATCCTAACCACTTTTCAAATAGGTGGCTAAGATTAAAAGATACAAATGTTCTAATCAACGGTTGAGATGAGCTCAACATACAATACATGGATCAATATCATAATATAAGATACAAGTGGACTAAATCACCCTAGGAGAGGGGATTCCACTCAACAAAAAATAAATGAAACACATAGGTCCACGGAGTGTTAACTAACTCCTCTAAAGTGTCCCCATGGCACAATAAAAATAATATAATTTTTAAACTATGAAATTGTGCCTCGAGGAAATCGTGAGCCTCCAAAAGCTCCAGAAAATAATATAATATGCCCGAAAAATAGATGTGGGCCCATCCAAGTGCTGCAATTGTTGGAGAAGAAGTGGAAGACATCTACCCTTGTCACCAGAACTCATCCCATGCCATTTCCTTGCCTTAGTAGCCCAAATCAAATTCTTCAGTAGCCATTTTAATTATTTTTTATCTACCTAGGGAAACATGATATGCCAGAAAATGCCTCCTAGGGTGCCTGCGTTATCCAACTGAGCCCACCAGGATTTCTGGGAGGGGGTAATATGGTACAAACTAGTGGTTGGACCCCTATGCCCCATGCAGCACCCTAGGATATCCAAGATAAATATATCCTTGCTCATACAGGCCATCAGGTATGGCAAAACTACACCAGAAGGGTACACTGAGCCAAATGATCTCTACAAGTGCCTGAAACTGAAAACAAGCTGTCTCACTGGACTTAGAGAGTCCAAATCCATCTAAGGTGTATACGCATACCCCCTCTAGGTCTCTGTATGATCATCTACAACATCCAGATAGACAGAATAATAATCTGTAAATGACCATGTAACCAGTAATATAACTCAAGATAGCATCCATCTGCTGCAAGTGTTCACAAGTCAAGACATGCTCTACAAATCATTCAAATGACACTTATAACAAGTAGTAATCATTTCACTAGCGATCTATCAACCACATATAAAGGATTTCATTTATTAACTATAACTCAAACCATACTCACTTCATAGTTGTAATCATTTTGCTAGTGAAGGGTGAGGGCTGGAATTCACAAGGCTAAGGCTAGGGCAAAGGGTGACTACCAATTTGACATTGTGGCACTTCGGATATGGAAAGGGGACACTCACTCTAGCATATGATAGACAAGCAACAACAAAGGGCATGGCAATGTCTCACAAATGGGTGAGTTACTTCAGAGGTGCTTATTCACCTTGACAAATACTCACAATCCAACTCAATACCAGTAAGGCCAACAATCCTTAGATATAACTTTGGGAACCATTTCTTTTTTGGGCTTTTGATTTTCCATAGCCTATGTCAATGTTTTTATTACACGGTTTTTTATTATTTATGCTTGATGCATTCATGTATGTTGAAAAACACTACTTTTCATGAATGTTTTAAGATATTCTTTTCATTGTATTTCAAAGCCAATTTCATTAGTCTATCCTTGCATTCACGTATGTTTAAAAACACTACTTTTCATGAATGGGATTTTTCATAAGATATTCACTTCATCTCCAAATATATTATATTGATGGCGGCGCTACGTGTTTTAGGTTAGCTAACACAACCTAGGCAACTCAGAGCCGAGACACAAAAAACAGGGAGGCTTGTCCAACAAATGCTCTAGTGGGGAAAGGTCCTCCATACCATAAGTCAAGTAGTAGGTTAAGTTGAGAACATAACTGGAAGGTGTTGGATGGGTGGAGACAATGAATAATGAAACTAGCACTATCAAGCTAAAGTATGGTGGGAAGGGCTAGCTCTATTCTCCCTAAGGAGGGTAAAACCAATGAGTACAGATCAAGAACTTCCGGGTCTGAGTAAGGACATTAATACATAATAACAATACATCCAAGTCCACATATTTATATAACCACCAAATCATGATACTAGATGTTAATACATGTCACAAGAATGAGTATAAGAGCAATGATAACCATAACACAAGATATATAAGCCGAGTCATAAACATGCAAATAATCCAGCTGAACCAACATCTATCCAATGAGAAACACTGATACAACTCTGGGCATCAATAACTACTCTACAAATGGCTAAAATGACTACATTAGTCCTCAAATCTGAGTGTCCTGAAACTCATTCATGGCATGAGAAAGTACTATAGTCCATCAATCAAATCATGATCCATCATATATGCTCATCTCAGCATCTCATATGTAGGGGAACTGGCTGAACAGTGCATTGAAATATGAAAAATAGAATATGGTAGCCTGGATACTATATATGTAATAACATAGCCAATAATATTGGATATGTTTTGTTCTTTTCAGGGAACAAGTTCAATGGTTCTTTTAGGCCTTGTTGCAAATTGACTGGTGGAACATTAGCTGATGACACCTTGTTGTTCCTTGGGGGTGGTGAGTTAAGGAAAAGATGATGCAGGTTTTAGGTTTTGAGGTATGTGGTTATTCTTTTAGATATTTTCCACAATGTAGGATTTTACCATGCGGAATAAATTGTTATCTTGATCTATATCTATGCATGAAAATGTTGTTTTACAAAAACTATTATGCTTCTTTAGTAGATATAGAACTGTATTTTTCAATTATGTTTCGTAGAAACTATTTTGCTTTTTCCATCTTGTCTTTGGGACCACTTAAGAAACCAAGAATCCTCTGATATTGTTCACAATCACCCACATGCGGTAAGATTTAATACCCTTTTAGTGTTTTGTTTCAAGTGTACAAAATTTGACAGCTGAGAAAATCCAAGACATAAGTGTACTTGTTGGACATGTGGCGCAAACTTTTCTGAAGCCTAAATGTATGGCAACATAGCTTACATGATTGACAGGAAAAAGGAAAGTTATAAAATGCTCAAAAGCTAGAATAAATATATATTGAAGGCAATTAAAGAACCCTCTTTGTTGGTCGCTATGGGTAGACTCGGGTTTACTATAATGTACCAACAACACCCCTAGCTCACTAGCCCTTTCGGCGACAGACCGCAGAGCGGCCTGAAGTCTCACCCGAAGTGATTCTAATGGGTTGGCCAAAGACTCAAGTGTCTTCGACTAGGTTTTGTAGCATCCTATGTGCGCCTCACAGCTCTTCTTAGTCCGCGAGGTCTCTTTCTCTCCGCGATGCGCAGCTTCCTCTAACTCGCGATGACTCTAGCCCTTATCGCGTCGCCATGCCCTGGCCAACACGTAACTCTCTCCTATGCTTGATCCTCAACCTGCGGTACCGCGCACCACAGCTCCTCTGATAGTGCGATATTGCCTTCCTGCGATATCCTACCACTGCGGCTCAGCGTACCTAGCGTTACTTGTGTTCGACTTACAGGAATCAACATACAAGGCTGCTTTATACTGCGACTCTTAATTGTCTTAAGTGAAACATAGACAAACTCTTATACATAATACTTAAAGACTTCAACATGCATTTATCCTTCTATAATGCTGTGAACTGAATAACACATACATATATTTAACTGTAAGCAAAGTTCATGTAATGAGTGACAGTTACAACAAGTAAATACAATCACATGAATCAATCACATAACACTCTAATTTTAAGTGGTTCACTTCCAGGGTAGAAGCTACGTCCACAGAACTGTGTTTTATTATATCTTGAGAGAGTGCACAGTTCTGCTGCACCGCATATGCAGCTAGAGATCTTCTGGGTAACTCCGCACTCACTTCCTGGAGCCCTTCTCTCCTAGATCTCTTCTCTTTCTCTATATTGCCTTCTTACAATATTCTCTCTCTCAATCCCTGCGGATTGTTACATACATGCTCAATGAGCTAGCTGCTGGTTACAGTAGGATACTACAAACTGAATACAGAACCAGAGCTCAACTCTATTACAATACAAGGTAATTGTGAGCTAACAGACTCAATGGCTAACTAGCTAACCTTTTACAATACAAAATGCATCCCTTTATAGGCGGCCCGAAGGTCTTGCCATTACAATCACTGTGGGCCTGTCCCAACAGTAACCCAAAACCCTAACTAGTGACAGTTGGCATATCTGTACTTAGGGTAGCCGCTTTCCATCACACCACTGCTCTCTGCAGTCTTCCATGCTTCTCGGCGCTGACCATGGGTACTGTGCACCGCTTCCCAACTGTCCTTCGCCTTCAATACCTCAGCCTCGTTGCTCCTTTTCCTTTATGAGGGTAGCTGAGCCCTCCTGTCTTCCGCCGCTGCCTTCAATGCAGTGGGTGAGCTCTCTCTTCTCGGCCGCTCAGGTACTTTCATCTTCTTTGACTTCTCTATCCCGGTAGTCATAGTTTCTGGCTCTGCTCTGCAGCTAAAAACATGCTACGGCGTCGTATCTTTACCTTATCTCTTCATCTTCGCCAAACTGTCTATCCGCCAAAATGGTAGCTTTTCCTGTAGCTACGGGACTCTACTCCAACAGTCCCTTAACACTTACTTGTGGCTCGTCCTCGAGCCACTACCAGCGGGCTTCTCCTGCTGTAGCTTCTCCTTGGCTTCCTGCGAAGTCTTGTAAGTTTCTGCCGAAGTCCTATACGCCCATAACACAGCATTAACCCTGAGGTCCCAATCATTCCTTTGGCTGTTGCAGATCTTAGTAAGAGCGTTTTCTAGAATCTTGTTAAAGGCCTCCACCGTACCATTAGCTTGCAGGTGGTAGGGAGTGCTCTTATGGTGCTGTATCTAGAATTCCTCCATCAAGGCCTCAATGGTGTAGTTCAAGAAGTGTGTGCCTTGATCGCTCATCAAAATTACTGGGCATCCAAATCTACTGATGATGTTCTCAAAGAGGAACTGTGCAGCTGTAGCAGCATCACAATTTCTTACTGCTTTAGCCTCTGCCCATCTGGTGAGGTATTATGTTCCTGTGATGATGTATCTCGCACCAGTTCGTTTTCCTGGTGGGTTGATAGGACCCACAAAGTCTATAGCCCACTTGTCAAATGCACGCAGCGTAATCTGTGGTCGCAGCGGCATTTCATCTCTCCGCGAAGGTTTTCCTACCCTCTGGCAGATATCGTAGAATCTACAAAAGTCCTTAGTGTCTTTATGTAAAGTAGGCCACCATAATCCTGCAGTCAGGATTTTTTGCGCAGTCGGCTTTCCTGCGAAATGATCTCCTGCGGTACCGGAATGTGCTTCTCTGATAATGGCCTCTTTTTCATGCGGCATCACACATCTGCGCAGGACTTCATCTGGACCTAACTTGTATAACTGTCCCGTGATCAGGGTGAAGTCTACTGCTTTAACAATCAACTGCCTCTTTTGATGCTTGGTAAACTCATCAGGTGCCCATCCTGTAGTGAGAAAGTGAATAATATCAGCATAGTACTCATCTGCAATCTGAATAGAAAACAACTGTGCATCGGGTAAGTTGTCCTCTAAGTTACTTGGCTCTTCTCCTGAGTCTATCCGCGATAGATGATCAGGTCTAGCGTTCAATCTTCCTGCTTTGACAATAATTTCAAAATCATACTCCTGGAATAGGAGTAACCATCTGCAGATTCGTCCCCCTAACACTAGCTTATTGACCAAGTACTTCAAAGCGGAATGGTCAGTAAACATCTTGAACGAGGCACCCAACAGGTAGTGCCTGAACTTCTGTAGCGCGTACACCATAGCTAAGCCTTCTCTTTCCGTAGTGGTGTAGTTTTTTTCTGCGGTGGATAGTTTTCTGCTTGAGTATGCGATAGGATGATCGATACCTCCTTCTCTTGGTTGCGTTAAAACAATCCCTAGTGCGATGCTAGATGCATCCATATGTACATAAAATGGCTTGGTCCAGTCTGGAAATACTAAGATGGGTGCTGTAACCATATTCTCTTTAAGTGTGTCTAGACTCTGCTGACATTCCTCATTCCATAGGAATTTTACATCTTTCTTTAACAGTTTTTCCATCGGTGCTGTAATCTTTGCGTATCCCTTGATGAATTTTCTATAGTACCTGGTATGACCAAGTACTGTCCTCAATTGTTTGACTGAGTTGGGTGCTGGAAGATTTACAATGATGGCAATCTTTGCGGGATCTACCATCAAGCCTTGCCTACAAACAATGTGACCCAACAAAATACCGAATGGCGCATAGAATATACATTTTTTCAAGTTTAGAGAAATCTGGTACTGCCTACATTTCTCTAACATCAGTCTTAAATCTCCTATGTGCTTGTCAATTAATCCAAATACAGTCCAATCATCAAAATAAACTTCTAAGAATTTATGGATTTACTCTTTAAATACAGCAACTATTACTCTAGAAAAGATAGCTGGTGCATTCTTAAGACCAAAGGGCATTACCATATACTGGAATGAGCCCCATTCTGTTGCAAAAGTGGACTTAGATCGATCTTCTGGATGGATTCTGATCTGGTGATATCCTGAAAAGCCATCGGTGAAGGAGTAGACCTCCTGTCCTCCCACATTGTCTAACACTTCATCAGTGAAAGGTGTCGGAAATGGATCATGAAGTGATGCATCGTTGAGTTTACGCAAGTCGACACAGATCCTGATGTCTCCTTTGGTTTTCTTCTCTTGCACGACCATGGGACTAACCCATTCGCTCTCTTCTACGGGATCAATGATGCCTGCCGCTAGCATCTTATCGATCTCATCCTTAACTTTTTCTTCATAGCGCGGATTTAATCTATATGGACGCTGCTTAGCTGGTCTAGCATCCTCTTTCAATGGTATCCTCATTACTCCCAGGTCTTCGACTATTCCCTTCATCTCTGTGAACTTGGTGGGAAATAGGTCCTGATAGTCATGTAGCAAGTCTGCAATCTGTCCAACTGTTTCATCATTCCAATAGTCTCCAATAGAGGCAAACTTTGGTTCTGTGTCTGTGCCAATATTGATCTGTTTAATCTTGATTGGTTCTGTGATTGCTGGAATCTGTAGCTTCGGCCCATCAACATCGCAAGTCCCCTCTGACTTCGGAATGTTGATGTTGCGAGGATCCTCCTCCTCCTCCTCTAGTTCTGATGCAAAGTTATAACACTCTAGCGCCTCTTCTAACTAGATGGCCCACTCAGGTTGAGCTAACACTGATAGGGTACAATCCTCAAATATCTTAATCTTTATTACATCTAGGGCTTGATCAACACTTGGATACTCAGATTCAAAAGCAAAGGTGAGTAGAAAGCTGTCTATCATAAGTGGCCATGTAGTCATTCCCTTGCGCAATTCAGTCTCTGTGTACCAGTTCCTTGGAACTGTATCCAAAGTGTGAATGAATCGGTGAACCCATTCATCCTTGGGAATGTCCGACCAATTCCGTTCACATGTCTGAATATGTGACCTGGGGTCACTTTCTCCTGTGTATCTCTGCTGGACATACTCTCTATCGGTAGAGAATCTGATCGCCATCAATCTCTTAAGATCATCCCATGATGCGATATTCTCTTTATGTGCATACCACCATCTTGCAGGTGTGGCTCGTACTGCAAGGTCCATAGCTACGATCCTCTGCTCGTGAGGAATTTGTTGTTCAAACTACGTGAGAAAGTCCTGGATATCTGTTAGACCATGAAATGATGGAATCTCGTTGATCTCTGCGCCGATCCATCGCAGTGACTTAGTCATGTACGCACATCTGCGCGCTGAGACTTCGTAAAGTCTGTTCTGCCAGTTCTCTAGACCAACATCCGAATCCGATGCGCATGAGCTGTCGCATCGCCAACTAATGTTCCCTTCTGCGGTTGGATTGATGTAGTCGCTCTGGTTCGCAGTCATCTGATAGAGACTCTCCATGCTACGTGCCTCTTCCTCTGCTCGGATAGGTTCAATGTATCTAGGACCCTGAAGAGGATCTAACGGTGCGATGACCCGGATTTACGCGTCCTCAAAGGTCATTTGTCTTCTCTTTAAGTCGATAACGGCCATGTTATCGATTGCCCAATCAATACCTAGTAGAGCTGGATATGGTCTATTATCGCCAATGATTTATATAACTTCAAAGTCCGCAGAGCTGCGAACTCCGTCAATGTCAACTGGCACCTGCAGTAATTGACCTAGGGGTGATACTCACTGCTGATTAGCTAATATCAGATGGATAGGCGATCTGACTAACTTAGGGCTACCCATCTGTTCCCATGTTTGCTTAGTCAGAACATTTACCTATGATCCTAGATCTAGGATCACCTCATCCATTTCAAATTCTCCGACCTGTGCTGTGAGTCGCATCTCTCTTCCTGTTCTTGTATGTCCCATAATATTATGAACAGCACGATGTGCACTGCTCACGGAAGAAGATGGCTGACACTGATCTATAATGCGCTGAAGTTCTCCGATAGCTTGCTCATTTCTCATGAGTTTTAAACAACTTCGCAGGAAGGATTGTACACTTCCTGCCAACTCGTCCTCGTTGCAAGCACCCGATGTGGTAGCCTGTGATATCTGTACAGGGCTAACGCCACAAGGTGCTTGCTATGATACGCCCCTAGACGGCGGTACCTACGATCCTAATTGTATAGGCTCATCAAAGAAAGTCTTACCTTCCTGAAATGTCTGTTTATTCTTCTATAGGTCAAGTGGTGTTGATTTATTAGTAGCTTTGCGCACCCACTCCGGTCCTGTGTTCTTTTCACTATCCTGCGATGTCCCATTGGTGGAAGCACCGCTGCGAGTCACAATGTTGACTGTTGGTTCTGGCTGTTTCTACTCAGCAGCGATAAGCTGGATGTTTTGGTGTACTGCTGGCTTAGGTTCTCTGATCTTGGCTATCAAGTTAGGACATTCTTCTATAGCGTGATCGTATGATTTGCAATAGTTACATGTGGTAGTGGGGCTCTGACAGTCCCTAGCATAATGTCCTATAACTCCACAGTTGTAACAAGTAATCGGTCCGCGACCACGGCCAAAGCCTCCTCCACGTCCTCATCCTCTGAATCCTCCTCCACGGCCAACATGAGCCGGATCATGCTGTGGTCCTGCTGCTAGACCCTGTGTTTCTGATTGGACTCTGTACAAGTCTTGCTTACTCCCGACCATGAGATCATAGGCTCGACAATCGTGTTCATCATGGCCTATGGACTTGCAGAAGACGCAGTATAAGTTCTTAGGTGTCTGCATGTACTTCTGAAGTAGAGGGCATTGCTGAGGTAGATGTCCTCTTGTTTTGCATATTTCACACCACGGCCCGTGGGTCTGTGGTAAGGGGTTAGGAGCCCCAGTTGATAGATATTCTACAAAGGCTGGACAGTTGTCTTTAGTATGGCCTTGTGCTTTACATTTTACGCACCATATGTCTTGCGCAACCTCTTTTCCTTTTCTAATCTCATGCATCTGTAACGTGAGATTAGCCAATTGGTTTTGCAGGTTTGTCATACCTGTGCTGGTTTCAGCTAGAGGTGAAGCCTCTAGTTTCATCGCCATCTCCAACGCGTCATCTTGCGTCTGAAGTTTCTGCTGCATCAATGGCAGTCTGATGTGAGGGAGCAGGGCTGCAATAAATCATTCCTTATGCTGCTCTAGCGCAAACTCAAAGCTGACTTGGTCTATAAGGGCTTTGAATTTCTGATCGAAGTCCCACACTGACTCTGTAGGTAACTGTTTGATGTCTTTGAGCTCTGTAATGCACTGTGACTCAGACTTGGGTTTCTTAAACTCTTTAATCATGGTGGTCCTGACCTAAACAAGTGTTCTGGGTACTGCTGAGGTATACTTCATATACCATGTTAAGTCTCGTTCTCTAAGTGTGGTGACCAACTGTACAAGTTTAATATTATCATCATGGATTGTTTTAATGGTCCACACAGCTTCACATAGAAACCAATGCTGATCTGGGTCCTCTGCCCCTGTACCCTTAAAGATAGGTAGCTTCATATCATCCCCCATTCTATTTCTACGTGGTGGATGTTGATTTGCTATGTTACTACCACTCAGCGGTGTAGGTGGAGGTGATGTAGCGGTAGTATGTACTGTCTGGGAGCTACTAGATGGAGTTCCTACGGGATTGTTCTGAGTCCCGATCTGTTTCTGTGGGGTATAAGGGTGGTAAGGGATACCCCCTTCTGTTCTGTCTGTATGGCTATGACTCTGTTGTCTAGTACTATCTAAACTGTCTTCAAATATGGGAGATCTGAAATCTAGTTTGTATTTCTTTCCACTACGTGTACGTCCAATGTCATCAAAATCACTCTCAAACTCTTGTGACATTACAGTTTGTTAACTTATTGATCTGAAACCATATCCATTACTCCTTTTTCATGTAATAACATCTTAATGGACAAGTTTAAAGATTTTAGGTACTTACTACGATATCCTTTGAAGAAGTACTGCTCAGCCTCGCTGAAGCTTTTTCTCTGTTCGACTGCAAATTCTGTGACGAAGCCTTCTAGCACACTCGCAAGCCAGAAGTCTACTGTCCTTGTAATGGGATTATCAAGGTTCTTCACGGTCTGAATCAGCTCCGGTGTCCAGACAATGTTTATTTTCTTCTTGAATATGTTCTTATCAGTCAACTTTGATAACCAGTCGTAAAGGTCTGTAAAGATATGTTTTTGTAACTAGTCCTCTGTACTCAGTCTAGGACTCTTGTTCTTGTGTTCGGCAAACTCTTTCTCCTTAGACTCAACCCACTGGTTGAGTTCGTCTCTAGTAGGATGCCAACAGAACATCAGTGCTCAGTTTGTTCAAAACCGGCAACAAAACCATTTGTTGGTCGCTATGGGTAGACCCGGGTTTACTGTAATGTACCAACAACACCCCTAGCTCACTGGCCCTTTCGGCGACAGACCGCGGAGTGGCCTGAAGTCTCACCCGAATTGATTCTAATGGGTTGGCCAAAGACTCAAGTGTCTTTGACCAGGTTCTGTAGCATCCTATGTGCGCCTCGCAGCTCTTCTTAGTCCTCGAGGTCTCTTTCTCTTCGCGATGCGCAGCTTCCTCTAACTCGCGATGACTCTAGCCCTTATCGCGTTGCCGCGCCCTGGCCAACACGTAACTCTCTCCTACGCTTGATCCTCAACCTGCGGTACCGCGCACCACAGCTCCTCTGATGGTGCGATATCGCCTTCCTGCGATATCCTACCGCTGCGGCTCAACGTACCTAGCGTTACTTATGTTCGACTTACAGAACTCAACATACAAGGCTGCTTTATACTGCGACTCTTAACGATCTTAAGTGAAACATAGACAAACTCTTATACATAATACTTAAAGACTTCAACATGCATTTATCCTTCTATAATGCTGTGAACTGAATAACACATACATATATTTAACTGTAAGCAAAGTTCATGTAATGAGTGACAGATACAACAAGTAAATACAATCACATGAATCAATCACATAACACTCTGATTTTACATGGTTCACTTCCAGGGTAGAAGCTACATCCACAGAACTGTGTTTTATTATATCTTGAGAGAGTGCACAGTTCTGCTGCACCGCATATGTAGCTAGAGATCTTCTGGGTAACTCTGCACTCACTGCCTGGAGCCCTTCTCTCCTAGATCTCTTCTCTTTCTCTATATTGCCTTCTTACAATATTCTCTCTCTCTCTCTCTCTCTCTCTCTCTCTCTCTCTCTCTCTCTCTATCAATCCCTGTGGATTGTTACATACATGCTCAATGAGCTAGCTACTGGTTACAGTAGGATACTACAGACTGAATACAGAACCAGAGCTCAACTCTATTACAATACAAGGTAACTGTGAGCTAATAGACTCAATGGCTAACTAGCTAACCTTTTATAATACAAAATACATCCCTTTATAGGCGGCCCGAAGGTCTCGCCATTACAATCACTGTGGGCCTGTCCCAACAGTAACCCAAAACCCTAACTAGTGACAGTCGGCATATTTGTACTTGGGGTAGCCGCTTTCCGTCACACCACTGCTCTCTGCAGTCTTCCATGCTTCCCGGCGCTGACCATGGGTACTGTGCACCGCTTCCCAACTGTCCTTCGCCTTCAATAACTCGGCCTCGTTGCTCCTTTTCCTTTACGAGGGTAGTTGAGCCCTCCTGTCTTCCATCGCTGCCTTCAATGCAGTGGGTGAGCTCTCTCTTCTCGGTCGCTCAAGTACTGTCATCTTCTTTGACTTCTCTGCCCCGGTAGTCATAGTTTTCGGCTCTGCTCTGCAGCTAGAAACATGCTACGGCGTCGTATCTTTACCTTATCTCTTCATCTTCGCCAAACTGTCTATCCGCCAAAATGGCAGCTTTTCCTGTAGCTGCGGGACTCTACTCCAACACTCTTTATGTCCATTACACTCTAGTAAGATCTTGAAAAGATTTACGCTTTCCAGACACCCAAGAAAGGATACATTCAACATGTTGAATTTTGTAGCATTGTGTCGCTCTCCAAGTAGGATTCATGTGTCAAAGCAAAGCCTCATGTGTCGAGGTTGTCTTGAGTTAGTCTCGGGAAACTTTGGAGAAGAGTCTCATGTATTGAGACTGGTCTTCGTGTGTTGAAGTATGCCTTATGTGTGAAGGCAGATGTTGTTATCTATTATAGGATCGTATTGCGAGGGTTGTCCATGTTGTTTTTCTTTGTCTGCTTGGAAAGATATTATCTCATTGGATTGTATCTTGGACAAGGTTTTATATTCGATTCATTTGAAATTCTTGCATAATGGCAGGTTTTTCTTTGCATTGTCTTTCATTTGGATGGTGAAAGTATTAAGGTTGATTGTCAAGTCCATGAGGGTTCTCAAGAGCTTTTATGGAAGTCTTTAGTCTATCCAACAAGTCTTTCCATAGAATATTGTAGAGCATAGACCTTCAACATGAATGGTAAAGAATAAACATTAATCCAAGACTCCACTCAACTTTCCATTTGATACGTAGGACCAAATTCAACATGATCAACTTCCACAGGCCACTAAAGACTACACCGATCAACTATTCGCATGCAATATATCATAAAAAGAATTATATATGTAATATTTTCATTGTAGAACTGTTCTCAACATCATATTTGAGTCAATGATCAAAATACGCACAGGTTGGTCAACAAGTATGGAAATTGTTTGTTACATAGCAAAAAAATTGAACCATGTGGCTACTGATTCATTGTGCACTTTCAAAAAAATGACCAAACTTATGGCAAGTGCTAAGAAATATATGCACTAGATTTAAAGCCTTTCCATAGCGGATTTTGTGTAGATGAAGATGATGCTTCTCCTCTTGTGCTAGTGTCACCTTGCATATAGATAGACATCATAGTATAAATATGTTAACAACATCCAATACAATAATAAAAAGAGGCCAAAAAGAAAAAGCAACAATGGGTATGCTAAAAAGTATAACGCAAGGGCATGTGCCAAACCATGGAAACCATCAATTGGTGTTTTCTCGAGCAACCAATCGTGTTCCCCAGATGGAAGACCCATGGGAGGAGCACCTGTGCATGTCATGTAAAGTCATCATAGCCATTATTGTCATGAAAACGCTATGCACATGAAAACATATATTCACCAATTGTGTGTCCCATGCAGTGTACCTAGGGTTGTAGGTGGACCCGACTGGTGCTACATTCGTCTACGTCTTTGTGATGGAGGCACCGTGGTAGACTATGGCTCCTCTGCAAACATCTACACACCGCAAGGTTGTTAATTGGTTATGTCTACATACAATAATAAAAAGAGGACGAAAATCAAAATTAACTATGGATATGGTAAAGAGGATAAGGCAGAGGATGTGCCAAACCATGGAAACTAGTGATTGGTGTGTTCTCTAACAACCAATTGTGTTCCTCGAATGGAAGAACCATTGGAGGAGCACCTGTGCATGTCATGTAAAGTCATCAGATCCAATATTGTCACAAAAACACTACGCACATGAAAATGTATATTCATCAATTGGGAGTCCCATGTAGTGTACCTGGGGCTGTAGGTGGACCCGACTAGTGTTGCATTCAACTACATCTTTGTGTTGGAGGCACTGTGGTAGCCTGTGTCTCCTCTGCAAGAATCCACGCATCACAAGGTTGTCAATTGGTTATTTCTAGATACACTAATAAAAAGAGGTCGAAAAGTAAAAGTACCAACAAATATGCTAAAGAGTATAAGGTAGGGCATGTGCCAAACCATGGAAACTATCGATTGGTATGTTCTTGAGCAACCAATCGTGTTCCCCTAATGGAATACCCATGGGAGGTGCACCTGTGCATGTCATGTAAAGTCATCAGATCCAGTATTGTCATAAAAACGCTATGCACATGAAAACATATATTCATCAATTAGGAGTCCCATGCAGTGTACCTAGGGTTGTAGGAGGACCTGACTGGTGTTGCATTTGTCTACGTCTTTGTGTTGGAGGCACCGTGGTAGAATGTGGCCCTTCTACAAGCATCCATGCACTGCAAGGTTGTCAATTGGTTGTGTCTAGATACACAAATAAAAAGAGGTCGAAAAGCAAAAGTAACAACATATATGCTAAAGAGTATAAGGCAGGGCATGTGCTAAACCATGGAAACCGTCGATTGGTGTGCTATCGAGCAACCAATCGTGTTCCCCGGATGGAAGAAGAATGGGAGGAGCACCTGTGCATGTCATGTAAAGTCATCAAAGCCAATATTGTCATGAAAATGCTACACACATGAAAACATATATACATCAATTGGGAGTCCCATCTAGTGTACCTGGGTTGTAGGTGGAATTGATTGGTGTTGGATTCATTTACGTCTTTGTGTTGAGGGCACCATGGTAGATTGTGGCCCCTCTGCATGCATCCACGCGCCGCAAGGTTGTCAATTGGTTATGTTTAGATACACAAATAAAAAGAGGCCGAAAAGCAAAAGTAACAACGGATATGCTAAAGAGTATAAAGCATGGCATGTGCCAAAGCATGGAAACTGTCAATTGGTGTGTTATTGAGCAACCAATCGTGTTCCCCGGATGAAAGACACATGGGAGGAGCACCTGTGCATGTCATGTAAAGTCATCAAAGTTAATATTGCCATGAAAACACTATGCACATGAAAACATATATACATCAATTGGGAGTCCCATGCAGTGTACCTGGGGTTGTAGGTGGAGTTGACTGGTGCTGCATTCGTCTACATCTTTGTGTTGGGGGCACCGTGGTAAACTGTGGCCCCTCTACAAGCATCTACACACCGCAAGGTTGTCAATTGGTTATGTCTAGATACACAAATAAAAAGATACTGGAAAGCAAAAGTAACAACAAATATGCTAAAGAGTATAAGGTAGGGCATGTGCCAAACCATGGAAATCATCGATTGGTGTGTTCTTGAGCAACCAATTGTGTTCCCCGAATGGAAGACACATGGGAGGAGCACCTATCCATGTCATGTAAAGTCATCAGAGCCAATATTGTCATGAAAATGCTACACACATGAAAACATATATACATCAATTGGGAGCCCCATGTAGTGTACCGGGGTTTGTAGGTGGAGTCGACTGGTGTTGCATTCATCTACGTCTTTGTGTTGGGGCACCGTGGTAGAATATGGACCCTATGCAAGCATCCATGCACCACAAGGTTGTCAATTGCTTATGTCTAGATACACAAATAAAAAGAGGTTGAAAAACAAAAGTAACAACGGATATGCTAAAGAGTATACGGAAGGGCACGTGTCAAACCATGGAAATCGTCGATTGGTGTGTTCTTGAGTAACCAATAATGTTCCCCAGACGGAAGACCCATGGGAGGAACACGTGTGCATGTCATGTAAACTCATCAAAGCTAGTATTGTCATGAAAACACTACGCACATGAAAACATATATTCATCAATTGGGAGTCTCATGGAATGTACTTGGGGTTATAATTGGACCCAACTAGTGTTGCATTCCTCTACGTCTTTGTGTTGGAGGCACCGTGGTAGACTGTGGCCCCTCTGTAAGCATCCGTGCACCACAAGGTTGTCAATTTGTTGTGTCTAAATACACTAATAAAAAGAGGCCGAAAAGCAATAGTAACAACATATATGCTAAAGAGTATAAGGCAGGGCATGTGCCAAACCATGGAAACCATCGATTGGTGTGTTCTTGAGCAACCAATCATATTCCCTGAATGGAAGACCCATGGTAGGAGTACCTGTACATGTCATTTAAATTCATCAGACCCAGTATTGTCATGAAAACATTACGGACATGAAAACATATATTCATCAATTGGGAGTCCCATGCAGTGTACCTAGGATTGTAGGTGGACCTAACTGGTGTTGCATTCATCTACATATTTGTGTTGGAGGCAATGTGGAAAACATTGGCCCCTCTACAAGTATCCACGCACCACAAGGTTGTCAATTGGTTATGTATATATACACAAATAAAAAGAGGTCAAAAAGCAAACATAACAACATATATGCTAAAGAGTATAAGGCATGGCATGTGCCAAACCATGGAAACAGTCGATTGGTGTGTTCTCGAGAAACCAATCGTGTTCCCCGGATGGAATACCCATGGGAGGAGCACCTATGCATGTCATGTAAAGTCATCAGAGCCAATATTGTCACAAAAATGCTACGCACATTGTTAACACCTGTATTTAACAAAGGGGAAATAAGACCATAGTGGAGATAAGGTAATATTTGGTTGTTTAAATACTTTGGTTTGAGGATATAATGTAAAGATGGAACGATAGTCAAAAGATCGGCCAAGTTAGTAAAGATCCTAGGCTGTGATGAAAGAGGAGGGCAAATCAATGGCTGGTATTCCCTTCGCTCTTCGAAACATGCGAGGAGGATAAGACAGGTTCGGGCTTTTAACCAGCGGCACAGATCAAAGGTTATAGAGTTGTCCTAAGCAGATCCACGGTTCACATCAAATCCGCCTTGTGAAAGCACGAGTTAGTTAAGGAAATGAAGGCTGGCGGAATCGTGTATACTCCTCTCGATCCGACGGTGGAGGGGTGGATCGGATCACATCAATGGATGGGATTGATTCCGTAACCGGAACCTGCACGGCGGATAAGCCGAAAGCGTCCAGCGGAATGTGTGTGTGGTGATAAATCCGACGGCCGAGGATCAGAGGCGGAATGGATCGACGGCCATTATGATTTCCCGGGGGATGAACCTGCACGCGGGATAATCCCGAAACACCCAGCGGAATTCATTATATGATGCTTGATCTAACGGTTGGAGATCAAAGCATAATAGATCAATGATTGTTATAAATTCCGGGGAGTGAAATCGCACGAGAGATAAGTCCGAGATTGCCAGCGGAATTGGGAGATGTCGACAGATCTGACGGCTGACAAATGCCGGGCAATCACATCAACGGCTGAAAAGGATTCCGGAGTGTGAACGTGCACGGCAGATAATCCCATATTGCCCGGCGGAATCGGGTACGTGGTGGACGATCCGACAGTGCGTGGTTAAAGGCGTATCGCATCGACGGCTGTAGATGATTCTGGGACTCAGAGTTGCACGATGCTTAAAGTCAGAGGGCTCAGCGGAATGTGGGACGTGGCATTTGATCCAACGGTGAAGGGTGGAAGTACGTCACATCTACGGTCATGAGCGATTCCGGGATGGAGACTTGCACGGTGTTTATCACCAAGACGCCCGGCGGAAAAAGATACATGGCATGTGATCCGAGGTCCAGAAAATTGCAAAGAATAGATCAACAGTTGCTAATGAATCCGGAGGAGAAAGACGCGCGGCTGATAGTAGATGGTGGTTGCGGAAAGTAAATGATCGTCCACGTGGCGAATTGTGATAGGCTCCGGAAATAAAAAGGCTTATAAAAGCGAAGGGTTGACCTCTATCATTGTTATTTTATTCGCTCGGGACCAGTGAAAAGGACCGGCCTATCTGGCGGCTTCCATTTGTCAGTTTTCAGCTTCCATTCATCAAGTGAAGCCACGCTCTAGGCACACGCCTCCACAGTGAACCAGGTAAAACTGAAACCCAGTAATTCTATAATTCCCCTTCTCAAAGTTACCAGTGTGAAATTCAGTAATGGACTAGGGAAAAGAAGCTCAAATGTTGGGTTAAGTCGTAGATGATAAAGAAGAGTTCTTAGTAGACAGGGATAGGAATGTATGCGACCCCTTCCTCTCTGTGGGAAGCGTGTTTGTTAGCAAAGAGAAATTATGGCATTCCCATTCACGAGGGAACGATGTGTTGAACATGTGCAAGTCTTTCCTGTACTATTTCGCCATTGATCAAACCCTCCATTTCCCAGAGTTCGCAGAGTGGTGTGCTATGAATTATTCTCCGTCTCAAAGAATTATTGTCAGTCGGTCTGCGTCCAAAGTATTGTGTAGAGTCGATGCTACGGTCATCCGAGAAATCCTTAGTTTGCCGAAAAATTACCCAGATAGTCGTGAAGTAATAAATGAGTCGATCCTAGTCGAATTGTACAAGAAGTGCGAAGCCGAAACCCGCTGTAAATTCCTGTTGAGTGTTTTAAAGGATGGTCAGTCTTTAGATGGTGTATTCATGCCCTACCCTATACATGTTTTCAAGAGTGAAGTTCAATTGGTCATTTCTTTAGTGTGTCAAGTACTGGGCCTAGATGAGGATTGTCGTGTGGGCGAGGTCGTTCTCGGATTTTTGTTGAGAATGAGTTCCTCTGTTCCTGAATCCCAGTCAACCCCAGTTTTTAATTTAGACGAATACCTGGCTGAAGCTATTCATCTTCAGCTAAGCGAGTTCCCCAAGGTCCGGTTTTTCAGGTTCCAGACTTATTTGCTTAATATGCTACTATGTTCCAATATTTCTGAGTTGAAGTTTCTGAGTACTCTGTGCTCTTCTGATTTACCAAAACAAATCAGCATGTTCGAATTTGCAATTCAATCATGTCTGAGATGTACAAAATGTTGTTCAATGAAGAATTACCCCATGTCCTGGATGAAATGAGGAGCTTAATGCAGTCTTCACCAGAGGATCGGGTTGGAGATTGGTTTTTGTACAGAGACTATACCGTGTTGAGAATATATGGCTTCACTGGTCAGCCTTATAGGCTACCTTCCTTTTTGATCCCGAGAATATTCGCACTGGAATTCATGAGACAGAGATTCCTGTCTGAGGAGGAACATTTTTGTGCTTTCAAGAAGTCTTCGAACATCAAGTTTCCATTTAAGGTTGGCACCTTCATTTTTAAAAGCAAGGGTGCCTTGG